>UELU01141254.1:0-80499 GCA_900490025.1 Megastigmus dorsalis
AAATACGTCGGATATGATCTTGATCAAATTTTTTCAAACTTTTTTTTTTAGTTGAAAAAAAGCCTTGAAAAAGTGTTTGAAAATTCGGGGTCTTGGTCGTTAATGGGTTAATCAATAATTTACTAAAATACGTGTACTATTTTGACCCTTCTTAATAAAGAAATTAAAAAATAAAAGTATAAAAAAATGACAGAAAAATGAATTTAGTTAATCCTACTTGAGAATAAACAAGGTGTCCCCTCTTGTCACATGGCAGCAGATCGTCAACAAGCACAGTTGTCCATTTGCCATCCTTACACAGTCTGACTTGATAGGCACCCTCGGGACAAGTTTCACGCATGACGAGCACACGTCTCACGAGTTCGTCGCTCTCGGCAAGTACAGCAAGAGCCGAAAGGAGCCAACAGTTACCAAGAACTCCTTGGGATATGTCCGAGGGGAGAGGGGTGCGAAACACCGCCCAGGGCAGCTGCGAATCAACAGTCGAATCGACGTTGATCTGGTGCGGTCGCTTCCATTGAACCACGTGGTTGTCTTTCGTCTCCAGGGGATTGTAGTACAAGGATTTGGGCGCTGGTGGGAACGAGTCGTCCACGAACGGTTCGTTCGTCTGTAAAATGAAGTACTCCTATTGGTTAATTTGTTTCAGAATATGTAAAAAAAGCAATAAGTTTAGAACATATATAATTTCGAAGTGTATAGCTTAATAATAATTAAAACAGTTAATAAATCTAATTTTCATCCCAGGCGGACGTATTCAGTTTTTTACGTTCAGTAGGCACTCGATACGTAAATAGGTGGCATACCCACGAGGAGCTCCTGGGCTGTATTGGCATGTCACATAACCTCATCGACTGTATCTCCTGGACTGTATTAAATTCAGTACAGCCTAGAAGCAATTGCCCTCGGTCGTATTTCACTTATCACGCGACGGCCGAGGCACATGTTAGCAAAATTATCGTCACTCACTGTTAACTTAGGACGTTGTGTTCTAAAGACTTATATTTAAAAAAAAATCTCATACGTCCTTACCAGGAATGAAAACTTGAAATTAAACTAAAGATAACATATCAAAGTCTTAGGTACTGTATTGGCAATGAATATGTTGAAGGTATTTGCGAGTATTAATGTTTTTTTAAAATGACAACTCTAAAGTATTAATGTAGACTATACTAGTTCCAAATTCAAGATTATCTGTACAAGGAAAAGTAAAATATTAATTATTATGGAAAAAATAGTCCAAACCTTCAAATGAGATTGCTTTATTTAAACTTGTGGAAATGTATGACGTACCTCTTTGCAATATCGAACTATTCTCTCCCACTTTTCGAGGGCTTCTCTCTCCTCGATCTGTCGGAGATTTTCCATAACGACACTCTCTTGTCGCTGTATCCTGAGGGTACTGGTGCTGGGCTCGTGATGAAGTCGCGGTCTGTCGCCAGCCATTTGCGATAAGCTCTTAGAACTTTGGCACATTTCGCAATTACCGCTTGTGCTCTTGTTCTCGTACGTGCATAATTTGCATTGCCACTAAAATCGAGGATAAATAGAAGTTCAATAATGTTACATTCACAAAAATTTGATAGTTTAAAAATATGTTAACTGCTTCCTTTCTGATAGTTCAAAAATTTTTAAAAACCGCAAAATCACCTGTGCGTTAAATGAGTCTCTACTCTTGGAATGCCTTTTATCACCACTACTTGCAGCACTGGCACCACCAGAAGGTGTACTACCTGATCCGTTCTTCCTCACCGAATTTCTGTGTCTGGGTGTCACAATTTTCTGCATAGGACTAGCAACAGCGGCAGCTACAGCACTGGCCAATCTAGGACTAGGACTCCTTTGTGTCATCTAGTATAAGAAACCGGATAAATTTATTTTCTATCAAAGTTCAAATTAAAATATTACAAAATTAACCTTAATATAACATATTATTTTCTGATAATATAGTAATATACATTTTAATAAATATGCTAAATTTTAACTTTATTATTTAACGTGACCTGAATACTCAATACATTGAACTTTATATGTACATTTTTGTAAAAGGTACATTATTTTTGGGTCAATCGTTCTGGTATATCATTTAATTTGTTTGCAGCCTTTACAGAGTCGATTAGAGTTAGAGAAGCGACAAAGATATAAATTTATTACATTTAATTTCAATATATTAAAAAGAAATCAACTATAAAAGAATTAGGGCTTATTTTTTTTAATTTTAAGTTTTTAATAAATTTTTACAAGATTCGATATACTTTAATTTGGTTCTAATTAATCAAACAAACCGGTTGATGATGGTGGGCCGTGACGATCCTGGTTTCTCTCGGCAGCTCCAAAAAGTCCGCGAGATTTTTGCAGGCGTTGCAGGATTGAGCACTGAGCGGATTGCGCAGTGTGCAAGATGGGCAGACCCAAGACTCGCCTTTTCGCAGCGTCGGATCCTCGAGGTGACAACTGACGCTGCGCAATTTGGAGCCACCACAAGCTTCGCAGGTCGCACGCGATACCGGATTCAACAAAGTGCATTTTTTGCAGGTCCACGAAGAGCTGGGTGTTGTAGGTGGGTCTAGATGATCCTCAAGATCCGATTCGGCTGTGGCGAGAGTTGCTGACTTGGTCGGCACGTAGCGTACGCTATCGCGGGAGATGGCGATTGGGGACTGCAGATGAGCGCGAGTATTCGCACCGTTCTTACCTGCTAAATATTTATAAAAATCATATAGACGAACCATTTATTTTACATTTTCACCATATTTTATCGTACGATTCATTTGAAAGAATTGTTGTGAATAATACAAAGTTAGAATTACCAGGATTAGCTAGCGTGATCAAACTGGGTTGAGCGAGCGATGGGGGTGATCTCGACGAGTTGCAGATATCACAACCGGATGACCAGAGCGGATTGTATGCGTAAGAGCATTTCCTGCAGGTCCACATACGTTTTAATGGACTCAGGGATGGATCAGTGACTGAGGCCGCGGGGACAGGACTTGTTGAGCCGCTGCGCGCATGCTGCTGCTGTTGAGCAGCTAAGGCCATTTTAACGCCTTGTTTTTTGGGCAGAGGCGGTGGTACATCTGGATCTGTGATACCGATGTATGAATATTTGGGTTTTGAGCCGCTGTTGAAACCAGCCGAGTGAGGTGGCACAGCTGGTGGTTCGTCCTCATTCAGACTGCGACGATTAGCTGTCTTGCGTTGGCTCACGCTCGACACTGAGTCCACGTCTGAGAAGGATCGCCTAGAATTGACATGAGAGGTCATTTTGCGGCTCTCTAAGGATTGCCTTTTTTTTCTTTTTACTTTTTGCATTTATACAATTGTGAATTTTTTTTATCCAGATTATAAGTTTAATGGCTTAACAAATTATTTAAAATATTCGAATATTAAGATCTTTTAAACAAGATTTTATTTATACATATTCATTGATAATATGCATTTTATTTAAATAAATCATTCATAAGTCTCATTATAAAATACTATTCTTTAAGTAACTTACTTTTTTATCCATTATTATGGCTTTAAATCATTTCATGTACATAATTTTTAATAGAATAAGTATTTACCTATAAGATAGTGGACCAGCGGAGGCAAGGGCGCGTGGCTCCCAGGCAGGCACGCTGATGACGACTCCGCTACAAGGTGCCGGACTCCTGGGCGCCTCGCACGCCTCGCACTGCTCGAGTCCGGGCTCATTGTCTAGAGTGCAATTGTCACAGCTCCAAAGTCTCTCATCCACCACCTGACTCATTTCGGCGACTATGAGACTCGTAGGACGTGCCGCAGAAGACGGATCACCGACGCAACCGCCTGTCAACTTTTGCACCACTGAGCCGTTCGACAACGACCGGCTCACCTTTGACTTGACTCGCTCGTACATCGACGGACTATGACGCTTCGGCGATCGCTGAGATGAGTGAATGCTAAAACCAAATTTCGTAGTTATAGGAATTGGCTCTAGGCATAACTTTAAGCGATTATTTTAGCTTTACAAATATAAAAAAATTTCAGGATTTTAGGATAATGATGTAGGTGTTACCTTGGATTGTCAATACCGCCGTCGATATAGTTAGCCGACGTGCTGGAGTGGATACTCTCGACTGCTGGAAGTGTCCAGTCGTCGCGGTTGCTGCTGTTGCTACCACTGCCACGTGTACGTTCGCTACGGCTGATGCTCGTTAATTGGGCCATTTCTAAAATAGGAACAAAAGATTAAAAGATGGTTCTTTTGATATGCTGTACATTCTTTTACAGGAAATCATTATAAATAGCGCCAGTACTTGTATTGAGTTTAATCGTTGCAGTTATGTAGTTCATATAAATTTTGAAAATCTGAAGAATTTAAAGATATTATGTAAAAGTTTTCGAGTGTACGATACTTATTTTAATTTTTTTAAAATATACTTTTAATTCATTATGATTATAATATAACTATTATATTCAAAATTAAATTCGGAAAATTTAATTTTTATCGAGAGATACTGCATAGTAACAATGATATGGTCAATTACTTTTTCAACTTTAAATTTCTACTTGCTGAATAGGAGTTACTTTATATACTGTTAATCTGAAGTCTTATTAAGAAAATAGAAAGCTTGATAGGGTCAAGGTGAATTTTAAAAGACTTCAAACATCAATAAAAATGTATACAAGTATAGTGTATTGTAAATGTATTACCATTATATACATATATTGAGTATTCAGAAGTTTTTAATAATTTACTGACTTTGGATTAAAAGTAATTAGTTTTTGACATACTGTACAAATATAATTATTGTTACAGTATATCAATTAAATTTCTATCAACAAAATACTAATTCAGGTGTTAAGATGTATAATATAGTAAATTGTGATATTTATTACAGATTCTCACCTTTGGATTTATTATTGTTAACTCCTATTGAAATTTTCACATTGTTAGTGCTAGTATCTAAAACTCGTGTAACAGATCCCGTCGTTACTTTTGTTACGAGATCTAGTCTGGTTCCTGGTTTGGGGCCGTTATTTTTCCTTGTATTGAGCCTTCGGCATTTTCTTACCCCAACTTGGGTTGCTTCAGTCTGAGATATTGAGGAACTCGCGCCACAAGCTGTACAGATCGGCGCTGCTCTACAGCTGTTATCCAACAAGCAGCGTATGCATGTCCACTGGTTAACCAGTGATGGAAGTGATGGCACTTTTACGAATGCCTGTCCATCATCAACTGTTCCGGACCATGAGTTTCGACGTTGCTTTGTTGTGCTACTGGATTCTGAATTATTTCTTCTATCACTGTTAATAAAATATTTTTTAAGTTATATTCAACTCTTTTCATTTATTGAATTATAATTTATTAAAGTTTTATCAATCACTTTTATAAACTTTTATTTCAAGTCAGTTAGCAAGTAGCTTTAGGATTGCAAAATTTGATATATTTACCTGAATATCAGAAAGGTTTCGTAATGGTTCTGCTGAAGTGCTGGCAGAGGTGGTAATTTTATTGGTTTCTTTGGCTCTAGGGAGGCCGAGGCACCGACAGTGGATTGACTATTGTCTGCTGTGATCCGATGCCTCGGCGGTGGTGTAGGAGGACTGGAGGATCCCGAGGATGAGTAGGATGTATTCTCTATCCTCGGGGTGTTCGGGCACTGGGTCAGGGAATCGCGAAGGAGAAGATAAGTCGATGCAGCTCTCTCATCGCTCTTGACGCGAGACAAGCCACACCTTGCACATTGAACACTCTCAGTTGGATTTATCAGAGAGCACTCCGAGCAATGCCACTGAAGCACCGAAGCGATCGAACCCATTCTCCATGTGTAGACATGGCTCCTTGTTCCCTGAAATATAGTTGTTAAATAACTTTAAGCAAAGTTTAGCAACACGTAATTTAAGATATGTTTTAGTTACTTATTTTTAAGATCTATATACTTTGAAAATATTGCGATGAGCAGTTTTTTAAATATTATTTTTATAATTGAAAAGCCTTAAATTGTAGTCAAATGATTTGTTTACACTTGAACTTACAGATATAATCACATATGTAAAGAAAGATCTTAATTATGTATACATTATACACATCAGTAAATCAGTAAGTGTGCATTGGTTTTCAAAATCTTTACATTTCTAATTTCAAAAAACTTATGCTACAAACAAAAATATGAGTTAACTATAAATGAGAACAAGGATAATAATTAAACTAAATAGAAGCTCACTTTAAAACAAATGATCAGCGCTGTCAGCTTATTAATCACATATACCTATAAATTTATTTATTTATTTATTTATAAATGATCTAAAACAATATTTGCTTATTTTGAAATCAGTTACACACAAACTAAAGTGCATTAAAATTAACCCAAATTGCTCCAACTCTTCACAATATTTCAGAGAATCAGACATAATCCCTCCTCACCTTGGCATTGATCATCCAAAAAACTCAACTTATTGCACCTTTAAGTATTTCCTCGATAAAGAAAGCATTGTTAATCACATCTATCAACAATTGCAGGATTACTTGTTATTGCTTACACATGCACTTGTATTGATCCATCGTTTATTTGCAAAATGCACACCGATCTCTCTCTCCCTATCTCCCTTTCTCTCGTGCCCCGTAAACAAAACACCAGCTTCGTTTGACGCTTCCGTAAACAGAGAGAACGAACGATAAAAAAAGGAGATCTCGGCAATTCAACAACAATCTAACGTCCTCATAATTGTATCCCCGCTGTCAATCCCCACCGAGTTAAACTAAACAAAAACACTCCGCCACTTTGCTCCTCGCTCCTCGAACATTTCGCATCAACAACAATCTACTGTACAAAAAGTGAGCGCGTGCGTGCGTGCGAGAACTAATGTATATATAGGTACGTGTATAAGCCGAAGGCGCGAGGGGGGAGGAGTAGGAAGTAAATTTTGTTCACAATAATCGATTTTCAAGATCTCTCTCCCCGTCCGAGAACACGAAACTCACCCTCTCGTATACTGTGCACACACACACACACATAGACGTACTCGCGCACGCACGACACCATCACAACAACTGCCTTTCCTCTCGCTCACTCTTTGATGTAGGGGAACGAGACATAAAAAGGCACAGTCAATCGTGAGAAAAATGAAAAGTCACGAACTGGAGAAAGAGAGAGAAAAAAGGAGCTTTACTATATACGCGCGTGTATATATGCATATACCTGCAGGGTCCAGCGAGTTCACTCGCGGGGGCTGTCTGTCTGTCTGTCTGTCTCTCTCTCTCTCTCTTTCTCACTGCCTCACTCGCACTCGCACTCTCGGCCCTCCACTGGTAACTATTATTTTTTCGTGTTTTCACGCGTAGGCCGAACTTCGAGATTTAACCGAGACAGCGAGCGAGATGAAGGGATGAGCCTCGCGGTGTAAGGGCTTGCTGCTGCCGCTCGACGACCAGCCCGCCATCCTTTGTCATATGTTTTCGAGCCGCCATCTTTCGCTCTCAGTCCCCTCAGACGACTTGACTCTCCGTCGAACGCGCGCGCCACCGTGGATTGGGACGATAGGAGTCGGAGTCTCTGTAGTGCGGTACAGCTACAGCGGTACTGGTACGGTGAGGGGCACGAGGAAAGGTGGGGGGGGGGGACAGAGAGTAGACATACTTTATATATATCGTGCGGCTGGTCTGTTCGTGTTTGTTGAGAAGCATAGTGTAAAAGTAGGATAGTCTGTCTCTGTCGAATGGCGCTTATCATTGCGCGTGCGGTGCATTTTGGAGGTTATGCTAGTTTTCCACTGACGGTAATTCAATCGAAAGATTTGATTTATGTCGAAAGATCTTTTTGATTCATTTCTGTGGTAACTGGTAAGTAGTTACTTAGAATATTAGTAATTATTTTTTATTTCTGATATCTTTCAAAAATTTACAAGATAGTTCCGCAGTCTAAATAATATTATACACATCATTATACATTAAATACTAGGGATCATATGCAAGGTACGGTAAGACGCGTCTTGCTTGGTAATGTAAAACGAATGCGTCTACTTATGTGGATATATAGATATACTGTCAATGACATTTAGTGACGTTAACTGATGCATTTTTTTTTCAGTTTTCAGGAACTAAGTTTCGTTAAAATCAAAGATTTGCATTAAGAATTGTAGTACGTACGTTTGAAGCAATTAATATTTTTGTATAAAATAAATTTCTGAATCCAAAGGAAATCAGGCAATAAACTTATATTTATAATTTTTGCAAATTCTTGTAATTGAACATGTTAAAAATAAAAACTATATTCACTAATAAATCTTAATTCTAATAATAGCTGATAATGAATTAGCTTTAAAGTTTTTGTAAGTAATAGGCTAAGCTTCTTATACAGTAAGTTCAATGAATAAAAATCAGTTAAGTAGGGAGATAATTCGGATCTTAGAATTAGTAGATTTTACTCTAAATGAGTTATATGCGTTTTTAATAACAAATTGCAATTATATTTTAGTTTAATATGTAATAATATTGATAATTGTCCTCTATTTCAAAATAGATAGGAAATCATTTTTGGCATAATTGTTTTCTTTTTGGATTAACGAAGAAAATATGCTAAGAGGCGAAGATCGAATAAAGTGGAAGTGGAAAATATGTATAAGTGGAAAAGGTACGGTAAGCAACAGACAGGATAGTTAGCAACGTCTGCCTTTTGCCCGCAGCAGCTCAAATCGAACGCACCTTATCGCGGCTGCCGTTGCTGCGCTCTCGACGGACTAGCCGAGATAAGCATACACGCGCAGCATTCTACACACTCATAAACACCGCCAGCATATACGTGCACGCAACAAGGGAAAATACATCCTTTCATCTCTTTGTACGAGTTTCCTACTCCCCTCCTCTGTATATACGTATATAATGCACATCATCCATTCGCTTTTTCTCCCGTCACTTTTGCAAACAAAGCTCGCGATGATGAAAAAACCGCGACTCTCAATGATGCACGCATCAAGACAATCAGCGAAAATATTCAGCCCTCCATCCTCGGTTTACGTGTTTTACACGTGCACATGCAAGATCGCATAATAAATATGCGGAGGGCTATATGCGCAGATTTTTTTTTTGTTGCGCGCTTGCCGTACACGCACACAGCGAAAGTCGACTCTTCTCCTCTTTTTAGTCTCTCGAGAGGCCTGTTGCCTACCGCGCGCTCGCTCGCCCCCTTCCCTTCCTCACCCTATGTGCCAACCCCTCTATACCGACAGTTGTCCTGTGTGCGCTCCAACTTTGAATCACAAGCCGCGAAGAGAGAGACAGGGAGATCGAGCTCGTAAACTCTAAAGCGTCGCTTGCATATATATATATATATATATATATAATGTATGCGTACGACGTATTTGTGTACATAGTTTCGTACTTGTATTGTTTGAATGATTACGTGGATCTGATTAATTTTCAACAGCTTATCGGCTCTTTGAATTTTCATAATTGTATTATTTGACGCTGATTCAATTTTAAAAGCGAGCATCAGAGAAAGGGGAGTGAATTTAATAATTGAATTGGCTACTTTCCTACAGATTAGCTACTTTGAAAAGGTTAGTACAATATTCCTTATTTGCAAGGTTTTTGTCCTTTTAAAGTTATTTAAAATTAAAATTATCCGACACGTAAGACTTTCATTATTCCTCAAAGAAACGATTTTATTTCTTCGCGAAATATATTTTTCTGATCGACTTTAATATCGCTGCTCGGAAGAATTGGATTGTCAATCTAAAAACATCTATTATACAACTAAAGGAGGATCCCGGCAAACGTTTAATTCGAAAATTCAAAGTACTTTACAAATCGGCTTCTGATTCTCTACATACTGTACGCATGTCTTCTAAAAAATAAAGGAGGATTACGACGCTGGCCCCTATTGATATTACAAAGGAAAATTACGAGACTTATACTATCACTTAGAGTATAAAAAGAAGGTTGCTTGAAAAAAAATTAGCCCGCTTACTTGACGAGAAATGTTTAAAAAAAGGTCAAGATGATTATTCTCTATGTTGAATACATGGAAGTAGAAACAGACGAGCAGCGAAAGACCCGATTTTCAATCATTTTTTTCCGACTTTCCCATCATTTAATGGCGATGGAGGTTTTGTACGCTACCTCTAAAGACTTAATTTTATTTTAATCTCTTCAGGATCCTCCTTTAAAAAGATAGAAAATACCTTTTGTCAAGTGAACACGTGCATGCGTTACGTAACAAAATGAAATTGTTAGCAAACATTCGATCCAACTATTGTGCACCAATAATTATAATCAATGTTTGCCCACTAGCTTACAAGCTTTCAAGCTATCTTATTATCATCTTATTACACGCGAGCGAACAAGCGAACTCATTGTCTGTATTTCTATGATTACAAAGAATTAGAATATCGAGTTAAAACCGGGAAAATTCAATCGTTTTCGTCGATAAGAAAGAAATCGCCGCCCCTCAAGATACACTCATATATTTTTCCTACAACTGCTTACATACCACTCGAGCACCGCGATAGATTGCAGAGCTCGGGCATGCATATATCGGGTATACTCATAGTTATATACACACATGCAAAAAAAGTCGCGCGCGCACGCATATGCGCACGTATAATAGTGTGAACCGAGTCATCTGCTGGCTCGTGAGTAGGTAAGAAGTAACTCTCGGTTAATAACGTCGCTTGGGCCCGCGGCCATCATCGAGTCCCTGTGGCGCAGAGGATAGCGCGTTGGACTTCTAATCCAAAGGTCGTGGGTTCGATCCCCACCAGGGATGCTGACTCGGCAAAAAACGGTTGTAACTCAGAAACGGGCGACACCGTGGATTGTTCTTTTTTTGTATATTTTGTTTAATGCGGGCCGCTATACTATGTGTATACGCACTATTGTGCTACGGATTGCCTATTGGCTGGAATTAGATGCAATTGCAATTGTTGCGCTGCAGGTAGACAGCGAAAGTGATTTTTTGCGTGCCGAGTGTTTTTTTGCCTGGAATTACGAGGTAATATAATTGTGGGCTACTACAGGAAAGTATAGTGTTTACGCTGGCCATTAGTATTATTGAGTATGAATGGATTGTTTTTTCTATATGTTGGTATTTCATTGAATTCTGAATTTTAAAATTGGGGTTAGGGCTTTCGGTGAACCGTTGGACTGTGAAATCTTTCATTTATATGGATTGTGAATTTGCACTCATTTTTATTGCAAGAAATATTTGGAAATTACTACCATTTCTATAAAACTTGTATTCAAATTTTTTTTTATGAATGCCATCTAATAAAAGCTTTCATGTAATTAGATGAATTTTTTTCGCTATTTTTATGAATAAAAACCTGTTAAATAAATACGAAATGAACATACGTGTCAAAAGAAGGATTGTACAAAATATAATAATAGTTGTATATGAATTATTGAATGTTACTACATTTTTACATTCATGAATTACAATTGCTAAATAAGCCAATTAATTGGCACACATTGGCAACTATATAAAAAAAATATCTATTTTTGACTGCAACATAATCAAAAATTTTTAAATAACTATTAATTTATGACATAATTCAGAATCATAATAAAAAATTATATTTTGAAAGTATTTGAAAATACAAATAAAATGAGACCCTAAACATCAAAATTCTTCAAACTATTCTTTAATAAAAGTATTTAAAAAAAAACTTAAAAATATGAAAAAAACTCAAATATCTTCAAAACTTATAAATCAAATGTAAATGTATGGAAAGAATCTACAACTCTCAACGTACAAACATGTTATGTATAAGTATATAAATTTTTGAAAATATGACTCGCTTCGCTCATGCTAAAAGCGTCCCATGCGCTAAAAAGCAATTAATGTATGCAATTATTTACGTAAAGAAAAAAAAATACGAATGAAGAATCCAATGATAATTAAATAATTATCTCTGTTTCATTCCAACATATGTTGATAAATACCGCTGACTGTATATCGGCGATTATATTAAGGAAAAAGGTAGCAGCTTCCATAATATTAATTTGTCTAAAAATTTTAAATGAGGGTAGTTATGTCTGGAGCATAGTAAAAAAAAATATTTAATTTTAATTATTTTGTATTTAATTGCAATTTAAGCAGATTTCTTTTTAACTTTTGGAACTAATTTAACAAGAAAGAGCATTAACCCATTAACGAACAAGGCCCCGAATTTTCAATAACTTTATCAAGACTTTTTTTCAACTAAAAAAAAGATTAGAAAAAATTTTAAAAAGATCATATCCCACGTAAAAACGCGCCATATTTTTTGCAGGAATATTTTAACAAAAAATCGGTATCATTATTCGAAAGAACAGGTCAAAATAATCCGGATAAGATCTTTCCGAAATTTTTCAAAACCTTTTTGGTTGTAAAAGAGCCCTCTAAATAGTTGTCTGAAAAATTGCTTATTAAATTTTGAGCTTTTGGGAATTTTCAAAATATGAATTTGAATTTTGAAGAGTTAAAAATATTTTAGAATCATGAAAAAAATTTTCCCGTAATATTTCAACATCGATTGATCTTTTTTGCAGTATTTTGAATTATTGTCATTGCATTTTCCTTATGAAAAAAATTCATAAAGTTGAAATTTCCAAATTTTTTTTCCAAACTTTTTTTCGTGAAAAACCCGCCATATTTTTTGCAGGAGTATTTTAATAAAAAATCGGTATCACAATTCGAAAGAACAGCTCTAAATACGTCGGATATGATCTTTTTCCAATTTTTTCAAACCTTTTTTTTAGTTGAAAAAAAGCCTTGAAAAAGTTGTTGAAAATTCGGGGTCTTGGTGGTTAATGGGTTAATAAAACTTTTTGGTGCTCCAACCATGCAAACTTCCAGCCCTTAAATAATTATTTTAAAGGAATAGAAATATTCGCGAATTATGGAGATCGAATCCAACTGTAAAAAATATTCTCTTTGCTTTTTAATTAATTAACATAGGTTAATCAAATTTTTTATTGAATGATTTCATTTTATTATAAATCCATTTCGTACAATACTTTACAAAAAATGTAAAATAATTATAATAATGTTCATCCCTACGAAATTGGTTGAACGATAAAAGATGACATGTTATGCTTAAATAGACTCAGCGCACATCTTTTACACAGATTAAATCGTAACCATAGATAGTCAAAATTTACGTCTCGCGAAACGTTCAAAATGTTGATCTATCTCGAGCGAGCGCTTCTCTGGAAGCATCTATCGAAGTAATCCCGAATTTGGCGAAAGAAGCCGATTCTGGAGTCGCAGTGTTTCTCGTAGCGTCGGTGCTCGTAGACGACGCGATGCTGTGCCAACAGCTCGAGCAAGGCATCGATGTAACGACTACTCGGCTCGGAGGTGTAGAGGGTGAAGTCCTTGCTGCGAAGGCGCCGCGCCAACGCCGAGTGGAGTTTCTTGTGTGCAGCGCTGACCACTCGTCCCAATGGCTATAAGCATTCAGGATTAATGCGGGGACCACTCGAGCTTTTTAACGGGCTTTTGGCATGTGGAAAGAGCTTCTATCAATTCGGCATTGCCATCGGGAGTTTCTACTTTACCGCGGCTTATTGCGGGTCGTTTGATGAAAATAATGCCTTGAAAAAATTGGTCTTGGCTTACACGTAATGTACGTACACTGAAAATGATTTACTAAATTCAAGTAATCATTCGTTTCGATCCATCCAAGAGAAATTTATTTGATTTAAAGAAGTATTTACTAATCAAAGTAATGTTTTTTTTTTAAATTAAGTAAACTATACTTAGATTAAGTAAATATTTCTTTAAATCAAATAAATTTTTTCTTGGGTGGATTAAAACGAATGATTACTTGAACTTAGTAATTTTTTTTAGTGCACGTAAATTTAAAACATATTTCGTTGATGAATTTGAAATTGTCCTATAAGTTCGTAAGATTAAATGTATAAACCTTCATAGAAAGAAGTAGTGAATGTTTAGATAATATAAAATATCACCGTCTTGCGTGTAGGTTGGAATAATGAGTTTGAAAATAATCCAAAAATGATATAAGCTTTTACAAAAAATTGTTGAATCAAAATCGTCTAAGGAATATTTCTGAAAAATACTTAAAAGTTTGTTAGAGCTTTTTAGAGGATATCTTAGCTATATAATATATTTCTTCTCTGGAATGGCGATTTGAAAAATACAGTTTTTTTAGTTCAATAATTCAAAAAGTATACGTCTCTGACCGAACAACTTTTTCAACTTTGAACTGAGAAAGTATGAAAATTATTTCTGCACACTTTAACCGCAATTTTTACAAAGTGTTTTTAAAGTATTGTTTTAATTTAACTAAGTACTTAAAGCACTATAAAAACATTCTTGGGAATTCAGTACGCAATAGCAATACGTAATTTAAGTTTCAGTTATACCAATAACTGATGTAAATAAAGTCAAAAGCTAAACTTATACCTATAGCTGAAACTCCAATTAAGGTAAATGTCTCAATTTCTGCTCACTTAGGGCCCATTTCTATTACTCTCACAATATTGTTTCTATTATATATAAGTAGTATATATTTACTTGGCCTTGTAAACAATACTTTTTTAATCGATTGAATATTACTGCGAATGTATTAATAGTTTAGAAATACATTTGATATTTGTAATAACGTAAAGAATACGAAGTGAGTAGAAATTGGGACGACGATTCACCTCACCGACGTTCCCAATCGCAGTATTTTTAACGGGAGTCATTTTAATCGATTGTCGCGCACAGCAATACCTTTGCAGTAAGATGATCGTCATAAAGTTGCCAATCGGCAAAAGGCTTGAGGGCGACGCAGCATCGGAAGTGGCCACCAGCATTGCCGTTATCCCGATTCTCGGCAATTAGGTTGAAAGCCATATGTCCGCCGTAGGCCTCGCCGAGCACACCGTAGCCCAACTCCGCGTCTATGCACGGGAATCTGTCGGCAACGTGATTGGCGACTCTCGTGTAATCCTCCATCTGCATCGTCTCCCGCTGACGGAATCTCAGTCCGGCGAAATCGAGACTCTGAAATTTGCTCGACCTCACGTCCGCCTATATATGTGCAAACGAGCTTTCACAATTCATTCGATCGATATTGAATTCGTGGGAATTTACGGGATGTACACGAGTATATGCATAGTTCATAACAGTTGAAATGCACTGTGAATATATAAGTAACGAAGCGTCTCAATCCTGAACATTAGTTTTATTTTTTAATTCGTTTATACATAGTTAGCTTATATTTTACTAAGCATAAAACGGAGTCATTGAAAATTGCATAGAGCATAAAATGAGTCTCACGTAAAGTACAGCGTAAGGTCCACTGGTAGGTAGATAAGAGGCTAGAGATATGTCGTATTTGGCGGTGACCATCTGGCCATCCGGCTGATTAGCGAGTCTCAGTATTAGTTTCAATCTGCGATTGCACTGGTCCGCCTCGTTTTTCCAACCAGGCGGCAGATGAAGTCGGGCTTGAGCTACATATCCATCGTCCAACTCCACCTCAAAATCGTGCCTTGATGCGTGGATTTCTGAGTTGTACCAAGAGCGAAGATTGTCCAGGTAACTCAGATAACGTATCCTCAGGTTCGCACGTGTGGAAAATACTGCTGACCATGGGAAATTCGGTCCCCTACGTATATAGAAACATGTCGGTCAGAGATTCTGTAACTAAAATTCAGTTAAGTCATGTAGCAATATATGATTTGGTTGCATTATTATACACTCGTATTTTTAATAAAGGCATGAAGCTATCGATCATCAATGAACAAATTATGGCTGAAAAATCGTTCATGGATGTTCGACGATCCCATACCTTTACTTAGACATGATTGTTTTATGAATTTAGAGAATTGTTGTGTTATGAATATAGTGAAAGGAAATAATAAACTGATGGAATTTGGGAAGAAACCCAAAGAAGTTCCCCGACGAAATCAGAATACAATGAAGTCTTTAGAGGAAAAGTACAAAACCTACATCGTTACTTAGAGCATAAAAAATATTTAAATAAATGAACCCCCCTACATAATGGAAAAGATAAAAAAAAGAATTGTATTTTAAGCCTGAAGAAGGAGAGCATAAGTATGCCGTTCGAATGGCACTACTAAAGACAAACGCTTTCAAAAAATTTTTTAACTCCGCGGCCACTATATTTTTTTTCGAATTAGTGTACCAAATATTTTGTTCTGAGAATTCCGCGATCATTAAGTAAACTAAAAATATATGAAAAAATTTTTTTCCAGGGTGGAGCCTATTAGAAAAATTGAGAAAAAATCCATATAAAAATTTTAATGATTTTTCATCGCTACAATTTTGAAGTTAGAATTACATAAAAATTATTTTCTTATTTCAGGTATAAAAATGTACCACGATGAATTTTTTCAATTTCCTATATAACAATAATACTGAGAAAAAAATAAAATAAAAAAATCTAGTTTTATGCTATATCCAGTCCAGTTTCACATGCTTATTCGGCTATAACCTTTGGCAAAGTTACAGTTTATCGAAGGTTCTTCGATAACGTCATCATCGTCACAAGTACTTAAAAGGTGCCTCGTTACTATGGCGACGTCACTAAAATTCAAAAAGTTTGCAAAGTGAATAAGCAGTTCTGTATTTGAATACGATTTTTTTACCCAATTCTTTTTACGCGCTAATCTTTTTCCAGACTTATTTAATCTAGAGCACTTAAAACGGAATCTTTCAAATTTCTCTGTGCATTTATCTCGGCATTTATTTAGTCATACTACTACAAAAGATTGTCCCCCACTTCAACAATTATACTACAGATTGAAGTTAATGCCTCGCCATGTCCATTAATTAGACCTGCATTTGAGAATGTAATTCCGGGCAGAGCGGGACATTAGCACTTCCGACCAGAGACAGCGAGATTCCCGTCCTACGCTGGCTCTCTTGTAATCGCCCCCGTTCGATGACACAGATCTTCCTCGCTGGATCTCGGGACACGTCAGGCATTGCACGACCTCCAGCGAGCTGAACTCCAACGGAGGATAGACGACCTTTGTGCAATACAGGAATCTGCGCAGGATATTTCGCCGTTCTAAATACTATTTTGTCAATCACTGACAGATGCTAAATAGTATTTTTTGTGAAAATTTATGTTTTTCCGTTGTTAAAATAAATTAAGTTGAAATTATGAAGTATTCCACTTTCTTTGGCAACACGATATCAACTCATTCCGAAGGTTTCTAAGAATTGATTAAATACTTCAAAGAGGTATGAGAATATTTCGTACTTTCAATCCACATTTTTAACAGACTTAAACGAGGAACGCTCAAAGTTGAAAAAGTAAAGAGCTGCGCAAGAAAATGCTCGATCCGGTGATTGGGGTCGCAAAAGCATTGCCCCGACTTTGCTTTCAAAGTCTTTTATTATACTTACAACTTACCCATAAATCTTCTCCAGAGTTTTTAATTTCCAAAACGCTAATCATTACCTGCGCGAGAAGTTTTGCGTGGGTGCGGCCACAAAGTAGGCGAGCGCTTCGTCCTCGTTTATCACCTTCACAGCCCAGATCTTGGTCACGTAAAGATTTTTACGCAGTAGAGGCTTGTACTTTTTACCCGCTTTTGGGATCCATCGGAAAGCGTCATTATGCTCCATTTGATCTCTTTTTAGGGATTTCTCACCGCTAATCCCCATGTTTAGGATGTTGCGGTTATGAAAATTGTCTCTCTGGATTATTGTGTGTATGATCCAGTTGGTTTGGCCAATTTTTACGGTTTCTGGAAAGAAGTATTTGGTAAATACAAAAATTAATTCAATGCAGCTTGTTGATTCTAGATTTCACAGAATTCCATTATAAATTAGAAAAGAAGCACACATCATCGCAACAAAAATAAATACTTTTTTACGAAATTCTTATACATTGTTATCCCATAATTACTTATAATTGTTAGAAAATAGCATTATACATATTATATGTAAAGTATGTTAAAGGTACACAGCGGTAAAATTATCGCAGCTTACTTCATTTCCAAACGTTACAAAAAGTTTCAAAAATAAATTGTTGTTTTTTCGTTGGATATAGACGTGTATCTCTTTAAAAAAACCGAAACGCCAATTACCAAATGCATATTTTGGTCGATGGGCGTCTCGCCTCCAGTCGTAAAGTCGTCCCCTCGATCCTGCATCCAAGTAATTTTTCCCGTGTGTCGGATGGTCATCCGAGTAAGGACGATCGATGAGGTCACGAGGAACTTTTACCACCCTCCCCACACGTAATTCCTGCGAGCCGCGGCCACTCGTCCGCTGCTCGATGCTACGCAAACATTTTTCGTCCGCTATGCAGTACATCGATATTTCATGTACACATGGGATTATTCAATTTTATTTGCCTCATAGGTTCATGGAAACAAGGTATAGGAACGGGTAAATATTCAATATTTTGATAAGCGGTGTGTGGGCTTCGAATGTGCAGTCACGCGCAATAAATCGATTCTCGCGTCGTGTAGCTTTAAATATAATCAAATTATGCCGAGGGAGCAATTCGTATATGCATATATTTAATGCATAATTTGATGAAGTTGAATTAGCAGTTATACCAGCGAGATGAATATTTATTCAATCATTATATTTGAATGTTTAATATTGAAATTTATTTATGATCAATTCTCTACTTATAAGGGTACCATTGTTTCTTTCATTCGTTAATTGAGTGTATAATCAATATAGGCTCGGCTAATAAAAGTTATTCCTAACTAAAGAAAAATAATTTCATTTATCATACATATAATTTGGCTTCAATTTTTCAAATCGATCTACATTTGCGAGTTTTATGGCTTGCCGAAGATTCTTTGAGCTGCGTCACTCGCTTTATCGTAAAGGACATCCACGTATCGACGTCATACAAACTTTCGACAGCATAAGACAAATTCCAAAATGCTTTGCACATGGATAAATTTCTCCTATACCGGGGAGCATTTATCAAACAAATAATTGCTTATTTAATGCGATAGAAATAAACGCTTAATCCAAAATACTCGTCCACCCCGATCAATGAATCAAAGTGGCGTGGGTATAAAGCAATAGGAATGGCTGGCGCTCTGAGAGTCCCTTCCGCGATATATTCGTATCAGAAAAAAGTTTCAGTGCACCCCAAGTGGCTCGAGCTCCGTCGCATTTCCTTTCTCTCTCTCTCTCTGCAGCAGCCTCTCTCTTATACCTTATATAAATTATACCTCGAATTCATCGTGGCCTTTCCCCGCGGTCCTGCTCCCCTTCGCCGTCCCTCGCAATCTCCGGCCGAACTCCTCTGCATCGCGCATCGCCTCTCGCTTCTCCTCCTTCCGTCGCCGGCCCACGCATCGTAATCAATCCGTAGGCGTGTAGGGGAAATTGGGGTGGCTCGAACTCCCCCGGTAAATGGCCTCCCTCGAGCTGATGATATTTTCCGATAGTATGTATAAGCGTGAACTTTTTCGTGTGTTTTTTATATTGAGTTTCGATGAGTGATCGGTGTGTACATAACACTTTGAAAGAGCGATTTTTAACGAAAAAAATGTACATTGAATTGGATAGAAGAATTTCATGGAAACTATATAAAGTGCATAAATGTTAAAAGATCAATTTTGCAATATGATGGAACAGCAAACTGCTGTATTGAAATTCAAGTTTATGGAACTCATTCCAGTATACCATAAATTTGTGCCGTAAAGCTTATATGTATATTCGTCGAAGAGCCGCGAAATAGCCTTTATCCCACAATTTTCTTTAAAAACACAAAGAAAAACCTATTGTATATAATCGCGTAAATATACAAATCGTACGATTTTGTAAAAAAAACTTTTCACCGTAGCTGTCTCCTATATGTCTAAATTTAAGTATCGCCGATTCGCGACGCAAACCACCCACTCGACGTATAGTATAAAATATATAATATAATATAGAATGGGTTTTTCCATCGATCACTCATCGTGCATGATGCACATCCGCAGCCAGGCCGCATCAAATTTATATAAATTTGACTAATCGGCCGTATTGAAAAATCGTTTATAGAGTATCGCACGAGCCTCGAAACAAGGGTCGCCACGCGCGCTCACCGTCTCGGCGTCCATCGCGTGGTTGTCGAGTAAGAGTCGATCCGTAGGGCTGAACGCGAAAAGAAGCCGTGGGCAGCGGTACGTTGGCGAGTCGGTAGTACAATCCGAGTGCAGTTTCCTTGGGCGAGTGCAGCAGCGACTCGCTCGGACACCGCTTTAGCAGCGAATACGCGTACTGCGCCAACGCGATCGAGCATTTTCAGTGTGCCGCTGAGCGGATTAAAGAGAGCGAACTGTGTTTTTTTTATGGGTTCCCCCCGGCTTTTTTTATGGAAGACTCGAGGCCGGGGAAAAGCCCTTTTCTCTTCGTATTATTGAATTTTAAAAGCTTTATTTATCTATAGTATACACAAATTGAAGTGTTGAGTGACGTAAACATACGTTTTAATCAATGAGCTTATTGATGTTTTTGGTTGTTGCGGTGCACGGTTAGAATTTTCCCAGAAAAGTTACCGTTCGATTCGCGACAATCTGGGAACAACCGATTTTTCTGGAAATTATTACGCGTATTTTCTATAATTATTGATGTAGTCTTAGAAAAATTTAATATTACTACGTTAAATTTTACCGGAACGGTAAATTTTGCGACTAGTGAATTTTCCAGCTATAGTTTGTAAAAATTAAAGGGATTTATGGAACTTTTTACCGGACTGTCACGGTAATTTTTACTGCTTGTTTGTACAAATTTTACCCTGAAATGAAGGGAATGCGTAAGTCACCGACGGGTTGCGGCACCAACTGTAATTTTTCCCGTGAAATTCACGATAATTTTTCGTAGAAAATTCTATCCGTGTATGTAACAAGAGTCGGAGTTGGCACCAACGTTTATACAACACCAGAATTGTCTTTCTTTATTATTATTAATTCACGTAATAGTATTTATATGTGCTCTTACTTGTGCTTTTAGTCCCTGTGAGTACCATGCAAATTTCAATTCATCGAATGTTTTCACTATGCAGGAATTTGAAGGATTACTATAGAGAAAGAATATAAGCAATACGAAATTTCAGTGAAATATCAAGTAGAAAATTAATTATTTAAGATAACAAATATTTGATGTAATCAGTCGGTCGACAAAAAGAATTTTTTCATATCAATTAAACTTTATCATATTTTGATAATCTTATATTTTTCGTTGAACTATATTCATATTTTGTTTTTCTCATACAATTATGGCATATAAAAAGCTCTAGCTAAATTCCACAAGATTTTTACTCATGATTTTAAATCACCTTCTCTAAAGAAGCTTTTTAAAAGTATCTTGGAAATGCGTCGTAAGTATTATATGCCTCAGAATTTTTGAAAAAGCTTTTTTTACAATAATTCCAAAAGCTATAAAAATACAAATTTTAAGTATCTTTACCAGAAAAGCTTGATTTCTAACAATTTTAGTCGACATTTGATAGGGCAATTCTCAAAAAAAAAATCAATTTTGATCACCAGCAATTTCCGGCTTCCGAAGCGAGCAACAAGTCCTATACCTACACCCACACGCGTCAGACGAGTCCAATTCCTCACAGATTTATCGACTATATGTATATACACACACAGTTTAACTCATCCAGTCGAATCCTGTACCAACCTCTGCGCTCGTAAAATGCAGATAAGCCCCGTAATCGGCGCTGCGCAGCGCGGCCCTGACTCGTTGGGAAAAAAGTGCCGCGGCTGGATTTCAGCGGTTCTCTTTCTCCCGACGCGGAACTGCACCAGCCACGAAATGAGTAATTGTACGCGTGCGCCCGACCCTGAGACTCTCCCTCCTATATATACATATATGCTTCTTTCAAGCCTCTCGCGATTGTTATGCATTTATGCTGTTATAGCTATAATACGGATGGGCTGCTCGCTCGCGGGAGAAAAGGCTGCCCTTTTCCAGATTCTCTTTCTTTCCTTTTTCTGTTGCGGAAACGCGAACGAGCCAATTAGTTTAACTCGCGGCGGCTATATCCTTTTGTTAGTCGGTAGTGGCCAGGATGCCCAGGATTGGATCGTTACCTATACTTGCGGTTTTATTTTCATTACATGCGATGGTTATACACTTGGGTGGAAATTGTGGACGATTTGAAAATGAAATTTTGGTGGAACACCATTTGTTTGTGCATTCTGTTACGACACTTACCCATTTTGTGTATAATTCTGTTAAATTAAAAGTATGATTTTAAAACGGGTTGGGTTGGGTTTTGAAATGAAATGATTGGCTTTCAAATAAAATTTCTGGACAGTAATTTACAAGGAATTTTATTTTTTCGAAGAAAACGTCATATTTATTATGAAACGTTTTTTCGGTATAAATTTTTCCAAAATGTTTCTAAAATAATTCAAAATTGTTATTTACCATCTAAAATTACAATGTTTATATATAAGCAGTAATTTTTCGATTTGTAACATCTCAGGAATGTTGTACTAAAAATTTCAAAATTTCAAAACATGTATACATTACATACGTCCATCGTTTCTCTCGCCGTTTGATGCCACTGTTGTTAAACTATACTCTTGTTCACTGCTAGTTTATCAAAAGACCATATAGTTTTACCAAAAAAATCGATTCATATCTATGATAAATGAGACAGTAAGTATACCTAAGCAGCTTAGCTTTGATGTAACACTTGCGTTCCCGGCTCTCGTCCCAATAACAGTTCCACGTCATCGCCACGTGTCGCCGAATCCTATAAGACTCACCATCCACGGGATCTTCGGCTATCGTCGGCTGGTGCATCACTTGGCGAGTGTCGTGGCGAGTTCGGACCGCCCTGGTTGCGTAAGTGCGACCATCGTCGACGCTCATGATCATATAAGCGCCTAACTCGTTCCGGTAGGAGATCTCCTCGTTGCTGCCCGCCATCCACGATATGCTCCTTCGATGAAACGATCGCGCATAGCGGGAATTTTCCCAAATGGAATTGGTAATTATTATGTACCAATTTCATTATATTACGACAATTTATCGCGTAGAGCTTAAAAAGTAGCTTCGCAGCTAACGGATTTATCCGAGTAGAGCATTGTTGACGGGTAGAAGAAAGCTATGCCCGGACACTGCGACAAATCTGTGCTCTTCGACTTTCTTGATTCGAGTATACGAGTAAAAATGATCGATTTTACTTAAAATGCTTACTTGTGCATTTATTACGATCCGAATGAAACATACGCTATAAGTGTTAGCAAACATTTTATAGCTACTATGTAGTGCAAGAAATGTCATCACCGCTGCAGCTCTACGATTCATATTCTCGCGCTATATAAAATAAATCACAATTGTATATCATCGGCGTTTTGCTCACGAACGGAAAATGTAAATCAATTCTAATTAGTCGCGGTAATATAACCCCGTTCACCACATCTGCTCCATCCGGTTAATTTATTTATAACAAACATCAACGTCCCATCGCTACGCGTTAGGCGCAGAATGTTCGCTCGCGGGCCATCCAAAAGCGCCACTTCCTGCAGCCGCGTTCCTTTCTCACTACAATCAGCGCACCGACTTGCGTTACATATGTCATCTATCGTTTGTCCGTAAGAGCTGATGAAGCGCCTCTAATAATCCGCTCGCGCGGCCATTACGCAAGACGCAAGACGCTCGCTGTTCTTGTTTGTCGCCCGTGCGCACGTGCACCGTTACTCTGGTTATGCTTACTTGTAGCGCGCCTCGTAATGGCACTCGTAATAAGCGGCGACTTCCTCGAGCTCGAGCGAATCGCTCCCGTTCTTTATCTCGGACTGCCGATGGTTCGGCCGCGCCTTCCTTGTCTCGATACCCTCGCGCGGCTCGTTCCTCGTGCTAAGATGTGGACGGATACGGTCACCATTGTTACTGTCACTGGGGATGTGTGACTATGATGTATACATATGACCTTGTACGACCGATGCAAGCTGCGAGGCTTGAGATCGGTTGTGTAATATTCGATGGACTAATTTTAATTTGACATTTTTGAGAATTTAGATTTGTACGTTTGGCTCTATGTTCTAGACGCTAATTTTGCGGAATGGACGTTTCATTTTAGATTATACAATAGCTAAAAGAATTTCGAATCTAAGCTTTGTCAACGCAGAAAAGAGTCATCTTCAAATGACATTACATCTTCAAATATGTGCATTATCTAGTAGCGCACGGACCCATATTTGAATTTGTGCTATCGCGTATAGTGAGTATACATGAATGTATACTATAACTTATAAGGTATGTAGATCGCAATAGCGGTTGACTTGGGCTGACAAATTCGAATGTTGTTCCGTGACGGTGTTCCGCAACAGGTTCTTTTTCAAATTTAACCATGTATAGATGTGGTCGATGCGCATTTGGATCAGCATTTACTTGTCGTCAACGTTGATCCAAAAGAAGGGCGTCGTCGATTCTTCGCTCGTTTCCGTGCTCGTCTCGCTATTCGTGTCGTTCGTGACCTTCGTCTCCTTCCTCTTCTTTGGATCCTCGCTAACGTATAGGAGAGCCGCGATCGTCCCGATCAAACCGATCAAAATAACCTATACGTGTTCATGCATTTTATATATAGCCAATAAGATCAGATGCATGCGTCTCTTATTGATTTATAGCCTCACGGGCGGTTTCACTTTACGATGCGGAGATCGATGAGATAAGACGTCGCGTTTGTTGGCGAGATTCGCGGGGAAAATTGATTAATCTTCTAGAACGATTTTTTTTAGTGTATTGGATCGAATTTGTCTATTTTATTATTGGAAGAATTAAATATGGGCTTTTGAAGTAATTTTGTTTCTATAATTTTAATTATTCTCTGAAGTTCATGAATCGTTTTAAATTAAAAATCTCACTGCAGACTAAAATTCCGAGAAGTTTTCCATTGCTGTCTTTTCCTTACACTTATTTAGCCTCATGTGTGGTAAGATTCATATTATCGTTCAATATTTACTCGTCAAAGCCAATTTTGAAAAGTCAATCATTACATTGCACTATAATAGGCTTGAGACCGAAAAAATTTATCTCATATCTATATGCAATGTAACCATTTCGATTGTTTGTCAAAAGTGAGGTTAATTTGATCAGTTTTTAGAAAAGCGCGAATCTGACCGAGTCATTCCTAATTGAATGTTCCAGTGCGATCATTATTGTTAAACGCTAAAATCCTCTAGTTCGGTTGGACGAGAAGCAGTAAAATCCGCGACGTGCGGTAAAAATAGATTTTTCACCTCGCGACTCTCTGGACGGCGGGTAATGCATTGCAAAACTTACGGAGTATATCGACCAGACGACAGCTTTTGGTATTCGGCGAGGAAGCGGCAATACTTTAATCACAGATGTTTGCGGATCCTGCATCGCACCTGCTTATTATATTACGCGTCCAGGTAAAATCGACTCCGTGCGCATACTTATTGTTTCGCTCGCGGAGATGACGGATCGGATTTTCCAAGTCTCTGGATTATGTATTGCGTCCACGATCGCACAAAATATGTGCACCGTCGGACTGAGTTGATTTTGACAAAATTATTAAAAATATGCAGACTGAGATCATTCGGAGTACGAGATCATCCTACGAACTATTACTTTTTCCATTTACATAGCCTTATGATTGAGCAGTTCTTTGGAATATAACCACGTATATTGTCATAAATGTAGTTTTGAGAAAAATGAAATTGAAAGTTTTGATGGTATATAAGACCCACTCTGAAATGAGTTTTTCATGAAGCTTAACTTGATTAATTCGTCACAAACGCATGTAGTATATATATATATATATTACATATTGCCAGATTTGTAGGAGCGAGCACTCTTAATATTTTCATTCTCCCAGAAAAACCGCACGTGTACGCTCATATGTGGTTATTCCAAAGAACTCCTCAATTTCTTTCCTAAAATTTGTCCCCAATTTTTTTCTTTTTTAATTTTATTAATTCTGTTTTTATAATAATGTAATAAATTTATTTATATTTTAAATAATTAGCTTATTATTTTATTGATATACTTTTAAACACCTATTAATTAGATTGTAAATTAAAGCGCATTGTATTATTTATATAATCTAATCTAATTTATTGCATGCAAGTATATAATTAAAATATGTCGCAGACCCGCATACACACGATGAATGGAACGATGAATAAAAATGTTTGATTGCATCAATATTCTTAGATTGAAGCAATTAGAAAAATTGTTTATAAATTAAAGATAATTTCGATTGAGCGGATATTTTTAGTGCTCTGGGATCTGGCAATGTGTGCGACCGTTGTGTCGTCGTCAATTAAGTTGTACTTAATCGCGTGCTCGGTAATTTAAAAATAAATAGGGACCGTGTCCGGAATATTTTAAATTAAAAACAATTGATGCGCTTCATCTTTTATTACTTTTAATTTTTAATGCTAAGTAATTGCTTTTTGTTATTTTTATTGGGTATGATTTTAGGACAAACATTTTTCCTTACGTAATCCTTACGTAATAACGACTTTTTTCACTTCTCTTTTTTCCTTGTTTGGATTATTCGAAAGCTATTTGGATTTCTTGCTTTATGTATGTTAAAATTTTGTATATTTGTTAAAGATGATATCGTTTAATACCGTTCAAAAATCTGTTTCGAAATTTATTGTACAAATGTGCATCAGAAACCGGCCAGCGGACGCGCGCAGCGCATTTTTTGCGTAAAAGGTGCTTTCTTCAACTCGCCTATAATCCTTCGTTGAGTGTGTCAGAAAAAAAACGATAAATTTTTTCCTGCTCTTTCTAATGAAGCTATTATTTTTACTCCAAAACACTTTTTTCTGTTCGGAAATTCAATTTGAATGTTCAGACTATTCCAAAAAGAATATGTCATTTGTTTTTTCTAAATAAATTTCACCATTCGAAAGTGTAAGTCTTAAGCTACTAAACCCTAAATTTTCAAGTTGGATAAATAAAGGGTTCAACAGTAATAAGATTAAAAGGACAGCAGCGAGTAGCCGTACGCGCTATTCGCGCATGTCGAGTATAAAGTCGCGTGCAAGCGCGGACTACAAATTTACCGGTAAATATTTGAGTATGTATAGGTATAAGCAAAGGTTTGTTTGAAATTAAATTTAATTACGAATTTTCAAACTAATATTTTATTCATATTCTTTATTAACTAATTTAACATCAATTATTTTTAAATCCATTCTTGCATGTAGGCATCTAAAAAAATTTACCCCCTTGCAATCTCCCTTGCATTCGTTTTCATAGATTACATCACATGGTGGATTAGCTGCGAATATAATATAAGCATTGTTATTAACATGACTCTATAATAGTATGATATTTATCGTTCCTGATTTTAAAAGAACTAAAATTAGGGGCATGTGTTCGAATAGAATGATTCCTACCTTATCACAAGTAAGATAAGTAAGACAAGTAGGTTAGCAGCCGCATGATTGCGAAGCAAAGCTGCTGAATTCCTCGCTAATATCTAACATTGCGAAAATTTTTGAAAAAATTATAAATCATAGAATACTAGATTTTATTAACAAAAACAAAATTCTAAACAATAAACAATTTGGCTTTACAACAAACAAAGGCACAAAAGATGCTTTAAGTTATATTACGACACAAATATATAAGCATCTAGATAAAAATATATACCAATTGCGATAACTTTCTTAGATTTAGCAAAGGCTTTTGATACAGTTGATTATGAGATACTTCCGGACAAACTAAATGCATATGGAATAAGAGGTAAAGCTTATGACTTAATTAAAAGTTATTTAAGTTACAGAAAACAAAAAGTAAAACTTGGACAAAATGAAAGTGAATTCAAAGGTATAAATGTTGGTGTTCTACAAGGAACGATTCTAGGTCCACTACTTTTTATTCTGTATATAAATGATCTCTTAAATATTATGCCCAATAATTCAATTATATCCTATGCGGATGATACACAGCTATTGTATCATCAGGAAATACATGGAATGAAGTAGAAAAAATGATGAATGAATATGCAAATGAGGTCTCAATATGGTTAACACTTAACAAATTAACGTTAAATATAAAT
This sequence comes from Megastigmus dorsalis, assembly GCA_900490025.1. Taxonomy (NCBI): domain Eukaryota; kingdom Metazoa; phylum Arthropoda; class Insecta; order Hymenoptera; family Megastigmidae; genus Megastigmus; species Megastigmus dorsalis. The sequence goes on from UELU01141254.1 coordinate 27,958, forward strand.
AAATCAGTATATATTATTTTTTGCAATTACTGTGATAGTGTTCCTAAACAGTTTAATGTAGCTATAAATAATGAAAAACTAAAAAGAGTAGAAAAATATAAATATCTTGGAGTTATTTTTGATGATAATCTAAAATGGGATGAGCATATTAATTATATAATTAAAAGAACAAAATATTTAATTTTTGTCTTTTATAAATTAGCTAAAATTATGCAAGCTGAAACCATGAAAATGATTTATTATGCGTTTTTTCACAGCGTCATAGGTTATGGAATACTAGCTTGGGATGGAGCTTATAAAAATAACTTATCACTGATTCCAAAGGTTCAAAATAAATTATTAAAAATAATATCCAAAATCAATACTGTACGGAAAATTTTTTTAGGTGTGCCATTTCGAAGCCTTCGATAGATATGGCCCAAAATAGAAAGGTTTCTTTTCTACAATGTAATGGGTTATTTCCCGAAGTTTCGGCCCGTTCCGTCAAAAATTCATGGAGAAAAGCGGTTCACAAAATAGTTTGGCACTTTTTGCGATGACGCAAATATAAGGCTCTATCGTGTAGCGGTCGTACCTAATAATTTTCAATGCAGTTTTTTGTTACTTTCCCCGTTAATACTTAAATAGATTTTTTCATTTATAGACTTTTTGTAGTCTAAATGAAAGCATTCGTTAGTCATAGCCACTTTCTTTCGCTGTTAGTCTATTAAAATAAAAAATGTACAGAATAAAGTTGTATGGCGGGCATTAAAAGTAATATTTAGATTCATACTACATTTGCAACCATCAATAAAACGCATAATACTAAAAATTGAATTTTCATAATTGGCACTGATTTTGTAAAGCCTCTTGAATAAACGAAAAAAACTGATCTTAATATAGGTACATTTTTCGACTTCTTTTATATTCACATACCGCAATTTTATCGTTTGATTATAAGGAAATTTTAATTCTATCGGAAAAAGAATTAATGATCGAATCGTATCGAGATTTGGTACATTTTTAAATCTAAGAAAAAACATGGTTTAATTAAATTTTTGTGGATAACGGGTGCCTACCCTAAAACCTTCTTTTTAAAAGAAGGTTTTAGGGTTAGTTCATATATATATATACTTATGTTTTCAACATACTAATTCGATCCCTTATGAAATAGTTCTCTTTTACCGCACAACATAATTATTTACATGCAGTTAGGAAAAATATAATAGTTTTGGTTCGTATAGATAGAAAAAATGATAAACATGGTAATGTACATTGCATGGATTTGAGTAAATTTCCAGGTTGACTACAGCTTTTATCACTGATAAAAATTTTCGCTTCTGCAGCATCGGAAAGCAAAAGTCTTTTATGTAAAATGTATTTGTACTAATCGAATCAATTATTCTTAGTATTTATAATGAAATAAAGAAAAGAACAGTTAATTCAAAAGATCACTTTATTAATGATATATAAACATTATAATAAAGGCGTCACTGATGCTTATAAAGAAATAAGAAAAATAACCCAGAAAACGTGCTTCAACTTTCAAAATAATCAGAGCCCAATACGCAAATGAAAATCTTACACAAAGAAATAGCGGATCGGACGTTTACTAAACCATGAAATTATCTAAATCAGAGAAAAGAAAATGAGTAACCAAGCGAGAGCCGTTGTTATGTACAATTTGCTATCATTTTATTTTGCTTTCACCGAATGACGTAAGAAACGTTTGAACGCTTCGCTTTCAGTAGCTCGCGATCATGTTTATCTGTTGACTTTTTTCTTTTTTTTTGTTCAACAGCTGTACTATTTTTGCCTTTCGATGAGAGAAACTTTAGATCGAATCGTTGATGTTTCGCTGCTCGACGCGTAGTTTAACGTACGAAAATATACATGACCGAAACACACACTCACTCGCTAATGTTCTAAACATAGCCAAATACTTTTTTCTATTATTTTCATAACGAAAAAAGCCGTTTTCCAGTCTTTAATTATATGCTGTGCTGCCTTGAAAAATCAGAAAATAATTCAGGTACACACGTATATACGTTGACAAAGTTAGCCATTATTTTTGCTCAATGCCAATCGGAAATGATAATGCGCTAAGTGAATAAAAATAGCGCATTATTTAAAATCTGGAAGTTTTAACAAAGGTGTAACGAAGCTTAAAAGTGTTCTATTCTGACAGAATTAAATAATGCGCAAAGATAATAACTCACTGATTTCTTAGAAATTGTTACATATGTATATAGTTAACGTTTTTATGTTTCAGCGAATGACAAAGCAAAAAATGCGTTATAGATTGTAAGTTATACTTGCATAAAAATAGTCTGTGATTTCCTTTAATTTATCCAATTTTACTTTCAACATTGAAATTCAATTCGTTTAAATGCCGTGTGTAATTTTAATTTTATTCAAATGATTTTTTAATTGCCACAAAACTTCAAATTTAAAATGAACTCATTAACGTAGAAATAGATAGAAATACGTACGGTTTTCGAGTTCGAATTTCAGCTATTTTAATTAGTTGATTTTTGTGATTCTCCTTATATGTTTTTTTTGAGGTCTCACTTCATAAATATTTTCTAAATTTTGATAAAAAATTTAGTGGTCGATAAAATATGAAAATATTTGTTTTGTGAAATACGGTACTTATAATAATGAAAATACTATTATATTCAGCACTCATAGTATTTGCAGTGTGAGACAATTTTTGCTATTATTCTGACTAATTTTATTAGAAAGATTGGTTTTAAAGCTTCCATTCCTTTTTTTAATTAACTCCATATGATTTTTCGAAGCTGAGATATCGAGATTTAAAGACTTTATAATTTTGGTTGCATATTCGTGTAGACTGTTCTCGAAAACTCTGAAATAAAGAGTTTTACAAAAATCGGCCAGCGATAAAGTATGAGATGAAAATTCTCTCTTGGAAAGGAGTACTTTTATCTGTCAGTTCGAACATTAATGAGTTTGCGTAACTTTTAAGTCTGATAAGTGTTCATTTGATAGCAACCAAATATTTTAGAAACAATTGATCAAATTTAGGCGTGGATATCAACAAAGAAGTCTGCATATTGTCGATTAATTATTATCAATCGGAACGAACTCTTATATGAATAAATAAAAGTGAATAGTTTCTAAAATACTAAAAATTCACTTCGATACTCCAGACGAATCTATAATCACGTATAATTATTCTATGAAACACGCATCTAACGAAACCAGTACGAAAACAGCTTATATACTCATAAATCGTATTAATTCCCTCGAAAGCCATGCACAGGCTCGTAAAATCACCCACTACCAACTCGATAACATCTCTCTCGAGCAACATTTTGAAATATTACGTCTGGGCTTCTCAAGTTAGCGAGTCTCAATCTGCCTTACACTCTCGAAATATTCGAATCGGTGAAAATTGGTCCACTCTGAAAATCACTGTCTAGTTGCACTGGAATTTTCACCTATTTCTCTTTTCAAAAGAGTCGGTAAATCGGGAGTAAAGAGTATGCGCGGCTGCATATATACGCGCATCTCGTCGGACTCCGCAAGCGGCTTATATTGGCCGAAGAGAAGGCCAGTCGTGCGTCATTCGGCAGACTCTCGCTCAGCAGACCGCCTGGCGACTTGTTTGCCATCGCATATATGCACACACACTCGTGCTCCCGGTCCATCGCGTAATCGCGCTCGTACACTGCAGCACACACATACGCACGTTATATATACCTACCGTTATCTCTTGCTCTCGAGTGTTTGAGGCGCGGTACACATATTGCGTACGCGTATCGCGAGTCTATCGGATCTTTTTTTTTTCACATGCCGATCGCTACAGAAATGTTGTTGGATTCTCGTGTTTGATCGGTTGAAAACAGAGTCCGACGATGTTTAGTCTTGGAGTCTCGGTGAAAATAGTTTTTTTTTCTTTTTTTTTTGTTGTAATATCGAACTTGAAGTCGTGATTATTCCAATATCGGAACTCTGCGATCTTTACTTTCGCGCTGTAACTTTCCACATAGCGCGGATGTAGATTTAGTTGTTTTTCAATTTCTTTGTTGCGCGTATAAGTACAGCTGGCGCAGATAAGAGTAACATTATCACGTCGGACGGTCGTGATGCTGAAACGATCATTGTCAAGAGCGACGTTTCTGCCTTTTTCCTTTCGTTATACAATCTTTGCTGTAGCCTGGGTTTAGTGCGATGTTATTCTTTTTTTTTTTAAATGGGTTTCTTCTTCGCGCTTGTATACAAGACTATCCGTCCGATGTATTTAAATATCAGCACCCGATAGAGATTCGCATAAGAACTTACAATCATTGCCTAAAATGATATTTACTTATTTTATTTGGATACATACGGTACATCCTTTTTTTCGTATGTCATTTTTGTGGAATGTTCAATAAATGAAAAACTCAAAAATAACATACAAATTTATTATTGAAAAATAAAAGTATAAGAAATTGCGTAACACAGAGACCATCTCGCATGTACTAGCACGTTGTGTAGTGCATCAAGGTTGATATGTTCGTTACGATTACTGTCAGTTTTAATAGCCAGTATACCGCGAGTATATACGTTATACATGGGAGAAACTTTATGGAAGGATTTGGCTCAGGCAGTTGACGTCAGAGCCATACTATTTGTATCACCTACATGTATAGGTTTCGCTATGTCGCAGTTTATTCACAACTGCTCCATTGCCTATACTCGCGAGAGCAACAATATCATTTCAAAAACAATCCTTTCTCAATAACGCTCGCATAAAGTATAATATATAGAACGTGTCGCGCCCTCGAAACTTTTACAGACGTAGCTTTTGAATATTGGAAGCTTATATATATGTATCATCGTAAAAAAAAAATTACGAGTATAGTTCGATAAATTCTTTTTTGAAATATCGCGAACGATTAATCCGGGAGAGTCGCGTCACATTGTATAGCAATGAAATGTTTATGCACGCGATATCGCGTGTTTCTTTGTCTCGGTGCATTCGTTAAAAATGAAGTAGATCATTGGGACGCGAGCTTAAATTCGCATAGCATTGTTTCCTACTTGGTTTTTTTCGCTCACGAATAATGTGGGATTTTAATGTTAACTATTGAGGCTCGACTGGCATTGGAGTTTAAAGGATTGTTTATTTAAAACAATGCATTTTGACGTCTGTATATCCTGTATAAAATTTCGATTGACGAATAAAATGTAGAAATGTGTGAAAGATTTTTAAATGCGGGTGAATTAAAATGATGTATTCAATTATCTATACTTGCGTGAATATTGGTAAAAGTAATTTTTGAAAATCAGAAAATGCACGATTCAGTGGATATCAATCCATTATTTAGCATAAATATGCAATGGTAAACGGTAGATGTTGATGTTTATATAGCGAAGTATAAACTAAAGTGCTCGACAATGCAGCGCGCACTTGAAATAGGAAACGTAGTAAACAGTGAGATTTTCCAGGACAATAAAACGCGGTGTATATACTTACTATCATGGAGTTATCACTCAGTTGACCGCATTAAAAGAACAGATTAAATAGCGAGGTGACACGGTAAGATGGAAAAGTTTGCATCGCATCGTTGTATTTCCTCGGAAACACGGGTCTAAATACTTGTACTAATTTATCTGTTTGCAGTTGTTGTTTTCTTGATTTAATGTCATGAAATTGCGTGGCCCACGATGAAATTATTTAGAGTAGGTTTTGACGCATGCTTTCATTTGAGTACTTGCGGCAAAACAATAATTGTACAAAGATCGTTATTTAGTCGGTTCATTTTAAGAAAGATTTTTATTGCTATATTTTCTAATTATATTAATATTTAGTAAATCTTTATATACTGGTTTCTATAAAACTATTATTAATAAATTAAAAGTTAATCGTCCAAGGCTTGTTACCATTCATTTTTGAGCATAAAACTATAAGAAACTGATTTATAAAGAGTTATTTATGTATATGGTTATATAATTTCTGACAAAAACAACAAGTGTATTATAAGTATAAAAGTTTTTATTATAACACCTTTTTTGCAGTTGAGTATCTTTACGCACTATTAATACGAGCTGTATAATAGTTTAATTGTATTCTGTATGTACCTGTACAGAAAACCAATAAAAAAACATCATCTGATTCGACTACTACATTTATAGGAACGAAAAAAAAAGTTTGATATATACCTATAGTATCAGCAAATCAATATAGCGATCGTCTGGCAAGAGAAAATCCGTAGTTTTTCTCGCCGAACGAAAGATCGAGACTCCGCCTTCGATCCGTATCTCCCCAGGCAAAAATAGAAATTGGAAGTCATTTGTAAACACGCAACATCTCCCAAAAGAGTCCTAAAAACATCTTGGCTTATCCACATATTGTTTTCGCGATCGGCAGCCATTCGTGACAAATAATAGAACAGAAGTGGTATAGGAGGCCAAGCCTGTGTACTGGCAAGACACGCGCCGACACGCCGATACTCCGACACGCGGCGGCGCTGATCGCTCGATATCTTATAAGTAGGTATACTCGCGAGTTTTTCCAATCGCTTGGTTTGCGAGAAAGAGAGAGAGAGAGAGAGAGAGAGAGAGAGAGAAGGTCAGCAGCGCAGCAGACCGCTTGGCGCGGCCTCCTTTATAATCGCTCTGATCCCGATCTCTCTCTCTGTCTCTCTCTCTCTCTCTTTCTTTCTCTATATCTCGATCTCGAGTGCACGCGTGTCGGACGCTTTTTCCGATGCCCATCGCTTCCTGTACATCGATCGCGTCTGTTTTTGTCCTCGCTTTACACTCGCTGCTGTTGCTGATCTGTGCTCTGCGGTCAACGAGTCGCTTTGGATTTCGTTGCGTGCGGCCTGCGGCCAGGAGATTTTTCAGTTTCATGTATTCCTGAGAAAACATACTCAATATTGTGGAATATTGTATAATTTGTTTTTATAAGGTTAATGTATTGATTACGTACGTGTTGGTTGTGCTTGTACGTGACTCTGAGTAGTGATCGATCAGATATTCTTAACTTTACAATACGTGTGATTTGAGAAAACCTGAATTTAAATATTGATCCGCAGCCATTGTATTTATTATACACATATTGAATGTTGGTTTGATTAAAATAGATTTTAATTTATTGGTCTTATCAATTGAGCTTATTGAGACTGGACGAATTGCTTTATAAAGATTATGCGATATCCAATTGATAAGTTAAGTGTGAAAAATTCGATATTGAGAAAAAACAATTTAAATATTTAGGTAGATAAATTAAATTTAAAAAATAATACATTTTTCCTTTTCACAAATTATTAAATCAGTAAAACAAACTGCCTATATTTACAAAAAAGTAATTCTTTACAGTGAAATATCGGTAATATATACTCTTTTTTATAGCGATAAATGTTTGGGTATAGTTTACGAAATTCGCCTGCAAGTATACGAACTACCTAAGCATCTTCGAATCACTTTCAAAACCTCTCGATACTTTAGCGCGGGCCAAACGAAGAAAAAACTCGAAACGTAATTACGTCTGCGCAAGCTGATCACAAAGGACTGCAGGCGGCACGAAGCCTCGCACTCGCATATACCCTACTCGCAAAAAAATAATACGCGGTACCGAGAGTCAGCTGCTCTCGGCCGAAGAGAAATTACAGGACCAATGCTGGTTTTTGTTGCCGCTCTCCTCTCTCTGTTATCGTCGAGGCATTACCGACAAGAAGGTATATATACGCGTGTTGGCCGAGCTCCAGATGCGCCGATCGCTTGGGAAAAGTTCTTCTTTTTGGTCTCATCGCGGTACGAGTGCGAGACGAGCGACACGCCGAAAACACCCCGCGCATCTATGCCCACGCTCGATTTGCGCCGAGCGGTGCGTGAGATGCGCTAAAAATGCCGGGCTCGGCTCGCTATGCGATTCTCGAATGTGTAGATGACGGATTTGGCTGATTAATGGCAATTAAAAGGAAAACCTGACGTTGAATGAACGTTGTGTCATTATTTTCAGTGTATACAAGAAACGATTGACTTAAGAAATAATTGATCTGGCTAGCTTAAAACTTAAAATTTCACGAAAGCTCGATAAAAAAATATATTGGGCACTATTTACTTTTATACATATAATCCATATGATGCCAAAATTCAATTAGCATTTCCTTAATATTTTCATTGTAAGAATTGTTGAATCTCTTTTTGTATAATTTGTTTTTTATGTAAACGACTTATAACGATTGTTATACAGATGTTTATTGTAGCTTTTATTGTTTGTCTATTAGTAGCTTTCGGGATTTTTCTCTTGGATCAAACTTATTTATATACCTCTAGGATTTAGTGGAAATGTCACTAATTGGCATCAGAAAGAATACGGCCACCAACTTGTGGATGAAATTTCATCCCAAATACCAATATACTATAGTTAAAATTCCTTGCTCGCTAACGCTCACTCGGATACAAGGACCTCTTTCTGAGATTCAATGTTATTCTTCTATTAAAAGAAATCATAATAATAAAATTATGCTTTAGTATAATAAAAACGAATGAATTTTAAAAATTCGGTAAGGTAAACCAGATTTAAATCTCTTAAAAAATGGTAAAACTGCAGTTCATTGGTCTTTCAAATTACCTTTAAATGTTACTAAACAGTCAACATGCAATGTAAAACCTAATTCAAAAGATGGTACGAAAATGAAAGAATTAAATGTAATTATTTGGGATGAAATTATCAATGGCTTCAAAACATACATTTGAAGCTGTTGATAAATTACTGAAAGACATAAATAATAATGACAAACCATTTGGTGGTAAGATCACGATTGTTTTCGGAGATTTTAGACAAAAATTACCGATTGTGCGACATGGTACTTAGTAGAACTCAAACAATTGAAAATTGCGTCAAGAATCCTAATTTATGGTGTAACTTTAAATGAGTGTCATTACATGAAAATAAACGAATTGCAGCAAAGGAAAAAGAATTTCAACAGTGGTTAATAAATATAGGTGATGGAAAGTATACAAATGATGCATTTGAAAAGGAAAGTGATTAAGCTTCCATATGAAATATTATCTAATGGTAATATTATAACTGAATTGTTTGGCATTTGCATAGATCGACACGATAAGGATATTCGAGAAAAAGTGATGTCCTTCATTATAACAATGAAATAATAAGAAAATTAACACAGGATCGCCACTAAGTACAGTTTAAACTGCGCATTTGTCTACCATCAGGACAATCTCTATCGAGGATAAAGTCCTGCAGAGCGCGTGGAAAAGCCAACTGTCTCTTGCTCGGAAAACCCCATTATCACGCACAGCCGAATGTATAAATTATACACGCCCATAGTTCGAGAAACTCGACCGACCAAACAAAATCAAAATCAATCAATGCGCATAAGCTCTAAAAATTTGTGTACAGGTACCCTAAAACTTTTCCCGCCGTCCTGTCGCACACCCCGACGGCTCCGACGGCAATAAATTTTTAATCCGGTCCACTTAAGTATACTCGGCCATCGCTGGGCTACTTAGACAAAGTACGAAACTACTTACGAAAGCTCGGCCCATGCGCCCAAAATCTTCGTTTTCTGCAAAAAAAAAAGTCAGCCGAATGGTCAGAATTTACTACAATGCAGGTCCTCATTGTACTCAAACACTTTCCCCGGAAAAACCGCGTCTCGGCGCGTCTAGCCAAAGCAACCCAACAAGTCCGTATAAGCTTTTGATAGGGCCGGGAAATATTAGAAGGTAAAAGTCGTCATTGGCGTCGTCGGCGACTCTTCCTCCTCTTCCTCTCGCTTCCTTTCACGGGGGTATACAGTACTTATACTAACTAAAATTCCTCTATATATATGTCTGTGCGTTATAAAATATATTGTTAAAAGCGTAATATAAAAGAAAATTTATTTACTTGTTTTATTTAAAAGTTAAAAAGTTGCACAGCATACGTACAGTACGTAGAAAAAAGATAATTAAGCGATGGTCAAATGAACGGCAGCTAAAAGAAATTACACTGAGGTACACATTATAACAAACATTTTTCGAACATTACAAAAAATAGTTTCAGATAGTTAAAAAAAATACAGAAATAAATATGTTAAATCATTTTTCAGATTGTATAAAACAATTGGATAATGTGTATATTTTTTTATATAGATTTACCTACTTATGTACAGAAGAATAGGTTTATATTCAATGTGCAGTAAAAAAATAGTTAAGCGTTGATAAAATCAATGGCAGCTATTATATGTGTGTGTGTTATAAAATATATTGGATATCATAAGGATGTATATTATAAATATATTGGCTATTATATGTGTGTGTTATAAAATATATTGTTAAAATCGTAATACAAAAGAAAATTTATTTAAAAGATTTCATCGCTTTGACAAATTAACATTATCTTAACTGACAGTCTTCCCTTTTTTACATAGTAAATACAGTGGAGTATAAAGAAAGGGCCATTAAATATGTTGCTGTCAAGATAAGATTACTATACAAAAAGTCGACATATAGCATTTTATTTCATACATTGTAAATTAGCCGATTTCGCATCACATTTATTAATGTTGCATTTATTATTCTAAGAAGCGCCGAAGGAACAAACCGTCTCTCATGAGCTGATTCCGATAACAGTTAGATAGGTCAAAGTTATTATGGTAATCTCTATTATAACTCTTTTATTTTTATTTGTCATGCAAAAAATGTGGTGCATCGATTAGCTACCAGCAGATGCGGTAAACAAAAATAGAATCTTTCTCATAATATAAATTATTGCATTCACTTGAATTTCAGTGCGAATATTGATAGTATAATTGCTACGCTCAAACATATTACGTATTAGACATTTATTATAAAGAGATATTTTTGTATATTGTTATAACATATGCATAATAGATAATAATGCTTTTAATGTTTGCATAAGGTTATGAAAATCAAGTTACCCTAGTAAAATTGACTATAGGGTGAATCGGTTTTCTCAACGTAGATATTGCGATTTACGCTAACTTGGCTACATGGAAAGAAAAGTTTTAGTTGTGGCAAGCAAAGACATAAGTTATCTCGTATTTAGTTGTGTGAAGCAAAGACTTTGGTCACAGCATCTAAACATTCAGTTGTCAGAGCCATAAGTCCTTTGTTGCCACATCCAAAGTCATTAGTTGTCATAATTTGGTTGCGATACAATTTCGTTTTTATTTTGATCTCATAACCAAAGCTTTGATCATTGCATCAAATCCTCTCCAAGCATTGAATTTGGATGTGGCAATCAAAAATCCTTTTTCTCCATATAACTTGATTCATTAACCGTTTCTTCTAATAAGCTTCATTTTTATCATGTAATTTTAGTAAAGTAATTTGATTAATAACATTATTGTTCGATAATACTTGATATTTATATGTATCTGTTGAAAAAAAATTGAACGTAAGCCCTCACTCAAAATTGCATATTACAATTTACAAAATTTATATGTATACTCCAATGTCTCCATTTCAGCCTAATTCGAGGCCTAATCACTACAGCTATGCAGATCTTAATTGATCGATTTTTACATTTATCAAAGCAAAACGTACACCAACTTCTAAACAATATTTTTTCACTAAATATCTAAGTTTCCACAATCAACGCATTGTCTTGAAAAAGGCATCGGACCGAATCAGTAAAGCAATTCTCATCCGATAAATGTCACGCCAGCAACATCAACGTGCCATAAGCGAAGAAAACACCGCTTTCCCGGTGCAGCATGCTATTTACGGCTGCAGTTTTCCTAAAGCTGTCCGTAACGATGACGCACATAACCGATATCCGATAAGTCGAGATAGACGGGGGGAGAAAAAAAAGAGTCGAAGAAAAACGTTGAAAGACCGCACGCGGACAAGTGTCCTCCGACAATGTCCGGCGCGCAAGTTCACGTGCTCGCAAGGTGTTATGCAGTTGCTCGTCCACGGGGAAAAGAACGAGCCGCGAGCGCCATTTATAATTATAAAGCATTGGCCGCGATCTCGAGCCATCTAGCGTATTACGTCAATGGAGCAAGGGGTTATCGAACGCCGAGATCCCGCGGAGCGAGTGATTCGCTCGTCTATATGTGTACTTATGTGTGTTTATGTGGCTTTTTGTAAAGTCGGTTTTTCTCGTTCGCGCATCATTATTGTATGCAGGGAACGCGCGCGGCCGAGGAATCGAAAGATGGTTTGCGTATCGGTGGAGAAAGAGGAGTTTGAAAAAAATTGATTGATTATTATGCCGCGGTTCGCAGTGTCTCGTATTTCCGATCTCGTCTGCGGAGTACCGAATCAATGCTGTGGGTGCATTCGAATCTATGAGTTATAAGCTTATGGATATTTTTATTGAAGAAAAAAATATAATAGTCAGATATCTATAAGTTTTACTATATGTAACGAACTATTTGGTGCCGCTTTGTCGGCATAATTTATTTCAGTTTTTGTAGAATATTTTGTAAAGCGATATTCTTTAAACAAGCTTATCTTGTCTTAACGGACAAATTTTCGAGGAGAAGCTTATTATTGTACTCGTCTTTTGTGTTATTTTTGAAGCAGAATGCAAAGCTATCGTGTAAGTATTAACTTCGAAAAGCAAAACAACATTATGCGTCAGGTATGACTCATGGTTACCACAAGTAAGCGGCGACTCGCAAAAATACTGCAATACACACCTGTTGCGAATGCAGGTAGTTACAATGCTTATACAGTCACTTCTATAAATTTTATAATCAATCGCTTCAATGAATATGCCTTTTGATTTCAAATTTCAAAACGCTGTTTAAATTAATTTTTTAACTAATAAGATGATAAGGAAGGAAAAATTCAGATGTTTTAACATCTTACTAATAATCATAGAATCTCGAATTTGACAATTTTTACGGAGGTCTAAAGCAAAGAAATCACAAATAAAAAAGTCCAATTGTTATTTTTGCAATAAATATGCGTATAGTTATGCTCGTAAGAAGACCCATCGAATATAGTATAATATAATCCCATTTATTAGATGTATTTTATCGTCGGTGCTTGAATGGTCGTTCTATTTATATATTAAAATGTGTAGAGATAGGGAATTTTGTTCATCAAACGTACAAGCTTTGAAATCCGTCCTCGCGATATACAAGCGTGTCTCGAGACTGCAGCAGCAGCAGCAGCAGCAGCAGCAGCGGGAGAAACGTCCTCATTTTCAGGCCCCCCCTTGGCATAAGCGAGTGACACTCCTCTCATCTCGCTCTCGAACGCACTGCACCGGCGTTATACTGCACGTATATACAGCGAGTTAATAACAGAAAGGTGAGTCACGTACAGACTGCGGTACACGCTTTCTCGAAGCGCGCAAACATTGGAGATGCGCGTCTCGCATGATACATAAACTCGCGTGTGTGTGTGTGTGTGCGGGTAGGGATTCGCATATATTTTTAGCCGCGGCGAAAATCTCTCCCCCATGCCTTTCTTTGTGCGCGCGGCTCGCGAGTGCAGCATCTTCCATCTGTGTGCAGTTTGGATCCGAGCCGCGGTGAGAGGGAATAACCCGAACTTTTCCTTCGCTTTCCCTATACCATTCGTCGAGCGAGCGAATTAAGCAGGCGTTAAGGGATATTGCAGCTAAATTCGGTGCTGCTCAATTGATTAACGATGTAGGCATGGGAGATGGGAGGAGTGGCCGTTGCCCCCTTTGAGTACGCTGGATTTGGATTCTGCTGGCTGGGGGATTGAGTTACGAAAATGTTGCGCAAGATATGCGGGATATCGTGTATAGCGTCTTTTACGTTACTCGTTGGGTTGTGGACTTATCCTTTGATGTTCTTTATGCGAAAAGGTGGAATAAAGCGTTTGAGAATACATGTCGTTGAAAAACATTTTGAAATAAAAACAGATTTTACTAGAATGCGATTTAATTTCATAGAAGACAATTGCCTTGGTAAAAGAATTAAATGCGAGTGCAATTCCTTTGAATTTAATTAATGAAAATAAATCAATTTCAAATGTATACATGTACATACTTTTGGCAATAACCTGCTTTTCGTCGTGACCCCAAATTCCTTAATCGTCGCATGTAAAAAGTCTTTTAGTTACGGCGAATCGTAAAAAAAATAATTTATCTCGGTATCGATCAAACAGGTCAAGAATAAATATTCATCCTCGCAATATAAAATATGGAGTATCATGAAACATTTATTATACAAAATTTCGTTCATATATAGAAAGATGGTTTTATATGGGGAGTGGAAGACAAATTTAGTTCGGTGTATCAGCAATGATTTTGTTCAATATTTCACTTTCGACGCTACGCTGCAGCGGTAGACTTTATTTGGCAATGTTTTGAAGTGACTCGTGGTAGTTTGCACATATATATAGGTGTGCGTGGGTATCGTTGCAGCTCGAATTCAGTAATGAAAAACAGCAGTGAAAAACTTCTCGAAGGAAGCGTTTTGATAAAGTTGCCGCTTACGTCATGCACGTATACTTGTTAGTTTTCATGATTCTTTATACAATAATTGACAGCCGTATTCGTAAGCATAAAATCGTTACGGCACACTTAAGTCCGTTTTATAGTTTATCTTCCTCGCTATTATCTCAAAACTTGGAGATGATCTAATAAAAAGTAGGCGCGTAGGAAGTTTTTTTTTGCGGGCTATCGAATAGGCACGTCATGGATTTGTGAATATGACTGCATCGTATAAAAATATTTAACTTGAAATTTAGTAATTCATTTAAAAGTAAACGATTAAGAAGGCAAAAAATAAAATACTTATTGGTCAGATCTACACAAATGTATATATTTATTGATATTTCATTATCTGAAAGTCATTATTATGCATAAACAAAGTGTAAAAGAAAATTTATGCTCAATTATCAAGCTTACGGTATGATAAAAAATTTAGACTGTAGTACTTCTCACTTTAATAAATTTGATCCGCATTTTTGTATATAATTGTACTTATTTTACATTAAGTTACAAATAAGTTAAATGAGAGTATCTATACAATGAAGTAATCCAATAGTTTTTCACTATTCACTTTTTTTTTGTTAAGCACTAAAATTCAACGGTCCATAAATTCTCTGAACCCGTACACGAGCATTCGCGAGTAAGCCAACCGAATAAGCAGCAGCAGTAGTGAAAAAAAAGACAACAAATAATCCTGTCGTCATAATTCGCCTATTACGGCGTGCGGCGGTGACGTCAGCGATCCGCGGCGGCTTCAGCTCCTCGGATTTCCAACGAATTATCAATCGCACTCGAGGCGCGCCATCGTCATCTCGGATATGTTTGTTGGGAGCGGAAAATTCCGCGCATTCGGAAAATTCTCGCGCCGCGTGTGCAAAGTCGAGCGTGTAAGTAGCGCGAGAACATCGAGAAAATTCTCTTCTCGCGGGTTCCGCCGCGCAGTTGCGTAACGCCTCGCGTCCGAGCTACTCGAGCCTTTACATCGTGTATATATATCTATACCCTGCATTGGACTATGCGCCTCTCACCTTTCGCAGAGATGTTATTTATATCATAGATATTGGGTATTGGAGCAGTTTTGAGAGCTGCCATTAAGGATTCATTGACCGATGCTAGACTTTTTGCTTATGTATACGAGGCTTCTTTCGAATATAGTTGGAAGGAGGCGAATCGATATTCCAGAACTAGAAAGTGAGATGACGAGAGATTTAAATGATCGCTTATTGAAACCGAATACAATAAAAGTACTTTGTTTCTTATTAGTTTTATTATTTATATTATTTTATATTTTTTCCAAATATATGATATCATTTTTACATAATTACATATTTTTACACATATGTAATTATAAAGAGAAGTTTAAACAAGTAAAAAAAATTAGAATTTTTAATCCGAATTCAATGATATACGAGACATATTTCGGTACACCGATGTGAAATTGATAAAGAAAAAAAAGCATTAATAGGTTTAGTTGTATTTTGCTCAACTTTTCCGAAGGTAGACAACGAATCTTTTCTTTTCACGCGAGAAAGTCCTGCGCGTCCCTCGGAACAATTCCAGTAAGTTTATTCCCCGCGACACGACAAAAGTAAAGCTCGTTAATAAGAGAACAACCAATTTATCCAAGCCAGCAAGAAAATTTCCTCCAAAACAAGCTGGGCACCTCACTCGTGGTCAAACATCAAATGGACTTGACGGCGAAAGCAGAAAAGTTCGCGGCATCGGCAATAGTTATATAGAGAGCAAAGGCAGCCTCAAAAGCTGGTCTCTCATCCAACTTGGCTATCTCATTGTCTTGTAACGACAAAGCACTGCACTCGATTGGATCCTCCCCATTCATCAAAGTTTCACCGCCTTCCTCTCTTGTATCTCGCGGTGCAATGCGAGAACTCGGTATATGCACACATATGTATAAGCACACACGAAGCGCACGAGCGATCGCTGCACGTGTCTGTTTGGCGCGTCCTTGTGCACTTTCCCTGGATCGATATACTGCAGCCGCGGACGCTGCCGATGACCTTAACCTTCCCTCGCGCGCGCGCGCGCGCGTGTGTGTGCGTGTGTGTGTGTGTGTGTGTGTGTGGAGGTGGTCTGCGCTCAGCTTCCTTCTTAATTCATCTCTTGCCTTTGGAGTTGGGCTTGCAGCTTGTGCTCGTAGCTGGTATTTTTAGACTCAGTCGCGTCGCGCCCTTTAATTCCTTGGGTTATCCGGGGATATAGAACGCTTTGAACGAGTATCGATGGAGGCTGCTATGTAGGGAATCCTTTAGACGAGATCAAAGGAGGATTCGTTTGGCGGAGCAGTGAAGGAAAGGTTTACTTGCCGTGATTTTCAGCCAAGACAATCGGTCGATAAGTATATTAATTATATCTGCACCTTAAAATTAACATTTGCGTTCTGTGTACTATGCAATAGTAAATTCAAATCTGCCGTATGGGTGTAAATTACTTTACTATATGAATAATGCAATTTTACACGGAAGTCTATACGAGCTGTGTTGCGTTATATAAAATTTAATCATTTATATTGAAGTGCTATAGTAATTCCGAGTAACTGGATTAAGTTGCCTTTGGTATACATATATCAACGCAATGTTCAATTATTGTATTCTCGCTTAGCAAATATCTCTAACAATCCATAAGAATCAAATCGGAACAAACGGCCAAAGTTAAATTCTGAAACTCGAACATGATGGCGAGGTATCAAAAGCCGCGAGTCTCACGGGACTTACCGAGTACAAGAGGAGGCGGTGAGGCGACCTCGCGTTCATTTGCATGCGGCGGCAGCGACGCGCGTGGGACACTCGCCCAGACTCGCTACACGCGCGCCTCCACGGTCCCTCTCTGTCGTGCTCTTTCGTCTTCCTGTATACATGGCGTTTTCTCTCGCGAAATTTTCCCATCGTGATTGACAAGCTCGAGGCGCGCTTTTTTTCATCCTGTCCCGTCTCGCGCCTGTCTTTATTGCCTCGCTCGGTCCCTCGAGCATAATTCGTCCTTCTTCGCCAACTCGGTCCTATTACCGGGGAAACTCTTTTTCTCGCTTTTTTTTTTTATTTATACACTGTTTTATGCGCGACGGGGAATCCGTGCATGCGAATATATTCGTCGAGGGAGTCGCGCCTTGATTTATGTATACGCAAAGGCTTAGCGTCGATTTATGGGAGGTGCTTTTATTGTCTCGACGCCTCATTGTACGCAAATTATTTGATTATGGTCGCGCGACGGCTTGAGCCGACTGTATGTAAGTATATATATATATATATATATATAGGTGATCGGCTTTTTGTATGATAATTTTCTTTGGTGTATTTGCTCATTGTATCCGGTCGATGATAAAGTTTTGGGGCTGAGGAAGTAACGAGTGCTTAAAGACGTTCTCCGTGGCAAAAGCAATTTTATATAGATTTTCTGCATACAAATTAATTTTGATACGCGCTTTATTGCTTTTTGAGGAAGTATACCCGCAGTTGAAAAGAGCCTATAAAACCGTATATAAATTTTACTTCTCCTCCCTTCTAAAAATTATTTTTTATAAAATCTGATAGTTTTTGCTGACAAGTGATAATTCCTGTTTCTGATAATTAGTATAGAGATTCGGAAAAAATTATCACTTTTTATCGAAAATTATTATTATTTTATATATAAAATTATTACTTTTTATCATAAATTATCGAAAATAATTTTTTCTTATTAAAAATTATCAACCACTATCACTTTTTATAAAAAGTTATCATACTTTATCGTTTATTAATATTGTTTAAAAAGCTTAGTTTTTTTAAAATTAAAATATTCAATAATTCGAATATTAAAACTTAATTCCCCAGTTTGGGTGTTATCATTCGCATGGTAAAACTAAATAATTTTTCCTTAAAAGGGATTATTTTTAATAATTTTAGATAATTGTTTATAATTTTTGATAAGAAGCGTTAATGTTTCTATAAAAAGTGATAATGACTTTTTATCAGAAATTATCATAACTTATCAAAAAGTTTCTATAAAAAAATTATCATTTTTTTAGACAATTTATCAAAACTGCTTACAGGCATTTTTTATCGATATATAGTCTTGGCAAAAATTATTTTGCTTAAAAAGTATAAACCATAAAAATCACTTTTAGAGTTTTATATGATTTCACATATAAATATTTTATAGGTTTTTATACTTATTTTACAATCACGCTCTTATATATGGTTCAAGTGATAGAAGTTTCTAAAGGCTTTTATAGAATATCACAAATATTCTTTAGTCGTTAATTTCCATAAAATTTCTATGGCTTTTTATATGAAAATAAAAAATACTGGTTGTATAATGTATTATAATATATTCTTCATTCAAAACTATTATGCAATTTGATAAGTTATAAATTACAAAAAAAAATTATCATACTCTGTATGGAAATACATTTTATAATATTTTATGATGAATTCTGGGTGCACAAAACTCATATGAGTTTATAGATAGAGCCTTTATAGGATTTAATCTAATTAGCCGAGTATAATAATTATAAATATTTTACCATTGAATAATTTAATTGTCATGTACTTATAATGTTTTATTATGGTCTGTAAAATTACTATAACATATATATTTCATATGTTTATATACATTTTTATTACATATTTTATTCTTAATTTAATAGATATTTGTCTGTGCAAAATATGTTTTTGTACGTGAAATGTGATGACAACACTTACAGAATTGTACCGTTGAGATGCTGTTTCCCCGTTACAAAAAATACAAAGGTAAAACCATTAACGAGGAATATGACATGCAAGTTGTTTTTAATGCAGGTTTGTGCTTTTCCTTCAAATACTATTTAATAATTATTTGAACTTTATATAAAACACGTGATAAAGCATTTATAGTAGTATACCTATTGTTCTTTTACTATTAAGAATGTTTTGGAATAATCCGTAGTTTTTTAATATTAATTGTTAATATTCGTTGATTTTAGATACTTTAGACGAACATAACCAGCTGATTCACAGCAAAAGACCCAATCTAGTACCGTCAAACTTTTAGAGTCGGAATCCGAAGTGATCATACGAGCCGTCAACCATGAGGAAGCCCTTAATCACTTAGAATTGAAGATGTTATACAATTTGTCAGAAACGTATTATAATAACACAATAAAGAAATTATTATATTATCGATTACTTAATATATAATAACAATTATATAATAAAGTAACAAAAGCATTGTAGATCTTCTAATCGGATAATAAAAGTATTATGCGGCTTAGAACAATTGAATATGTAAAGAGTATTTGACGTGTAATATTATATTGTAATGTCATAAATCATTAAAAATATTACTTATGTCGACTGTACTCTACTATCTACTATGTAGATCTTTGTCAATGTCATAAATCTATTTACTTACGAAAATTTTTGAATGATTCATTACAATCGCTTGCTGCTAAAACTTTGTATTGTTTTGTAATGTAATATTAAAAAGAATTATTTTGAAATTTTTAATCAATTATTAAATTCAATACCAAATTTTTTTTAATCGTAAAGCCAATGATTTGACTTTGTTTATACTCTTCAAGTAACTCTGTAATCTAATAAAAAAAAAATCTGTTTTTATAATTAAACGCCTGTGATTGTTCTTACATAAGCCGCGGCTACTTGTTTATTTCAATCAGCATATCTTGCAATTGTAATTCGTTCAAAGTTCTATTACCATAAACAATCACACCTTGAATTTTTAACGCCCGAATCAAGAACGCGACAAAAGCAGAAAACGGGCGATAACCGCGATAAAAGGATTTTCGAGTGATTTATGTAAGATTAATTTGTTCCCGTCATCGATGGATAACAGCTCGATTCCGGATGTTTTCATTAGTAACTATTGAAGTGTTTGATTTATCCGCATCGCGAATGGAGCTTGGCTGAAGCCATTTGACGGATTCCGGTAATTGGATGTCCCTACGATTTGCGTCATTGGCAGAAATCCGATTAGAAGCAATGCTTCTGCTGTTGTTGTTGCTTCGATCTCAGCTCCGCGTTAATGTCTTGGCGCATTACAATGCAACTCCATATAATTAACATTTGATCGAGGATTGGGTTTGTGTAGTTACGGATTTGATGCTCAAATTTTTTTACCAAGTTTAATTCCTTTAAACCGTTTAAATTGTTTAAAACATTGTTGATGGTAGACTTTTCAGCCAACTGCTTGCTATAATCAGGCCAAGCAATCACTTGACCAGCGAACATCAAAGAAACCGATGTACATTCTCATTGAGAATCTCTAATAGCAATTACGAATAATTTGGCAGTAAATTCGCAAATGTTAAAAATTTTGAAAATTTAATATGTTATTTCTAAGTGAGAAGACTATTCCATGATTTTTTCATGAATTGACCGTTTCATTGTTAAACAAGTCAAAGTAAAATAAAAGAAATCTAATGTGTACTTTTGTAAAGGTTTGATCCAAAAAATAGTCTATTAAAAGTGCTAAAAATTTTTTTATCGCCTAAATTAGACTTTTTTCTTTATAAAATGAAGAATAAAATCTAATTTAGGTGACAAGAATTTTTATATTCGGATTGTACTTTATATAAGTGACTATTTTATGTATTAAATTTTTAATTTAAGTTTCTCTATGTGCAAAAGTAACCAATTATAATGTAAGTCACTTGTGTACTATATTATATTCAGCAAAAATACTTTGTTATTTCAAATGATTAAAAAGTTCAGAAATAAACTAAATATCTAGTTGTTTCAAACACATCGTTTGAATACGAGCAGTCAAATTAATATTTATTCACATTAAGATTTCAATATTTTTCCAGTACAGGTAAAACTCTAATATTATTATATCTCGTTTATTTTTAATTAAATCCAAAGACAATCATATTCCTAAATAAATGCGGGAATTCCGGACACTAAATAGGTACTATAAACTTTTACAGTATTCGGAATTTCAACATGTCTGTACGGGTTTATGACCATCAGGTATACGAATGCACATTTTTCTGTTTAGCTTATACTTAGGGATGGGCTGACTGCATCATGCGGCGAAATCTCGCAACACAGGACCCCCACAATGATATAGTATGACTATACATTCGCAGATATAGATATACTCTATGAAGTAATATTCAGGGGTTTCCCGGCGCCATCGTCGCTATGGACCCAACCTATGCATCGTTGGGTCGAACGGGCCCATTACCTGTGGATGTCAGGTATGAAAATAGTTAGTATAAATATGAGCTATACGTCAAGCCACTTTGATCAGACCTCTATGGGCTTCAGTTTCACAACGACCAATTTTCACTTGCACGATTCAGCAATCGTTTCTACAACATTTTCAATAATTTTAAAATTACGTATCAATTCGGCAAGGCAGCAATACATCTTTTTTTCTCTCTCTTCTCCATATCGAATCCGAAGTAAGTAAATAGATTTTAATACATAAATTCTAAATTAAAATTATTTTGCGCACTGAACTCTCTTTTTCTGTTAGTTTGAATTAATTCGGTCATGAGGATCGTTGCAAAGCTCTACAAATTTGCAATAAATTTAGCCAGGCAGAAATATATATATATATGTATATACAATAAATACATGGTGTAAGGATATCATCTGATTGGCTCCATACCATTCGATGATCACAAAATTCGAAGGACCACGTATCTTTCTCGTTTTTCGATCGGACAAGTAGATGCCAAGTTATCAATTGTAAAAAGTTTGTAAGATGAGCCAATCAGCGGGCTGTTGTGACGGGCGACAGAAGCGAGGGTGGCGAAAGGACGCATCTGCCGTTCGCTGATTGGCTCACCTTACAAACTTTTAACAATTAATAACTCGGAAACTACTTGTCTAATCGAAAAACGAGAAACGTACGTGTTCCTTATAATTTCGTGATCTATCGAATGGTATATAGCCCGTCCGTTGAAAGATTTCCAGCCTTTATACACTGTGAAAAAATTTCGGTTACCATTGTCACAATATTTGCCTGTGTTTTCGGTTGCGTCTACGGCGCTCTGTCCAAGCAACTCCCGCCTTTTTTCACCGGTACATGTAGTTGATCAGTTTAGTTTCCCGAGCAGAAAAGTGTAGATTGGAAGAGTTTAGAAATCAAAGGAAGTATACATTGTATAACGCACGGTCACGCATTAAAATTTTGAAACACCATGTTATGCGGTTCTTCTTAGACACGCATTTTTTTAATATAAAATTGTTTTAAATAAAAAGTTTTTATAGACACGAATAATTTTAAAAACTGTATTTTTTGAGGTTGGGATTCCTTTTGGATATTGTCTCAGAATTGGTTGAAGCTAGAGCAAAACGGGACAAAATTTTGGGCTTGCTAAAGAAGAATTAACTTTTCGTAATCTATTGATAGACATACTTTTTAAAGCTATAATTTTTGAGGTTAGAATTCCGTTTTCGCTTTCATCTCTACAGTGGTTCGAACTAAAAAGACTAAATGTCTTGGCATTACTAGGAGGAATCGATTTCTCCTTATTTATAGGAATACTATTTTAGAATCTCCTTTTTAAGGCTAGAAATCATTTATCGCATTTATATTGGAAGCGACGGAAACTAGAGCACAACGGGCCAAAGTTTTAGGATTTCAAAAGGGAATTGCCTTTTCACAGTAACAGAAAAACGGATTTTAACCTTAAAAAATGAAGTTCTTAAAAAGTTCAGTTACATATATATATAAATATATCGAAAAGTCGATTACTCCTAAAAATGCAAAAAAAACTTATCCTTTTTTTTATAGCACTATTCCAAATAAAAGCGAAAAAATAATTCTAACCTCAAAACATACTGTTTTAACAAGTATACTAATCTATAGAAACGATAAGTCAATTCCCCTTTAGGCAACGCAAAATTTTTGTGCACTTTACTCTGGATTCAGTCGATTCCGACATAAATACGAAAAACGAATTCTACCCTCAGAAAACGAAATTTTTAAGAAGGTTATTTATAGATATATAAATGGTACTTCTAGAAATACCAAAAAATTTGATCGTTTTTGCATGAGCAGTTCTCGAAATAAAAGGGAAAAGTGAACTCTAACCCCAAAAATACAGTTTTATAAAGTATACCTATCAATAGATAACGAAAAGTCAATTCTCCTTTAGGAAAATTTACAGTTTTTACCATTTCGCACTAGCTTCAATCGATTCTGAGATAAATCGGAAAAGCAAATTCTAATTTCAAAAAATAAGATTCTTAAATTATTATCAATAGAATTTGAAATGTTGATTTCTCCTAGGATTGCCAAAAAAATTATTCTTTTTATATGAGTACCGTGATTCTGGAGATAAAAGCGTAAAAGTGAATCCTAACCTCCAAAATTACAATGAGAAAAAAAGAGATTGTTGACTTTTTCGAGGGATACTAGTGATGTCTGAAACAGATTGAACTACTGTAATTTTTGAGCCTCAATATTAAAGATCGTTTTTGTATATAATTTTATAGATTTTCTATGATATCATGGTATTAATTATTACGGTTATAAGCGGTTATGCATTCGATTGTAGAATGAAGAAGAGCAATTGCCGATTGAACTTCAGCATACGCTATTCGACAATAAGGAATATTGTAGAGTCAGAATGAAATATTTTTATTCAAAGTGGATATATGTTTATTAAAAAGAATATGTAATTTGATTTACCTTGAAATTTTGGTTTTTTAAGAGGGTAATAGTCAATTAAAATTTAAAATTTCTCGCCCTATATTTTACCGACCGAGAAGTAAATAATTCGTACTAATTAAAAAAAATGGTATTATGCAAATCCCGAATACCGGTGCACTTTCTCTACGAATTATCTCTCATCTAGTAAAGTTTCAAGTAAATATTTCAATGACACCTCCAAAAACCTCCAGAAATGAGCGAATTTTTTCAGGGCAGCAATTTTTAGGCTTAGGTATCTTTAAAATATTTACTTGAAACTTTGACAGATGATAGATAATTCATAGACGATGTACACCGGTATTTGGAATTTGCAGAATTGCAAGTATTTATTTCGTTATTACTAATTATTCAGGATCCGATCAGTAAAACAGTTTAGTGGTAACGGTAGGACTTACACCCCCTTAAGGCAGTATGGCTGTTAAAATAATATTACAAACTTACAATGAAACTTAAAATATGAAAAGATAAGGTATCGCATTAATTAAATAAAAATCATAAGTGATATTCTAACTTCAAATGCGAGTATAATATATGGTTTTTTGGTGTATTTTAGAAGAGGTATTTGTATTATTTAAAAAATGCCATGTGGCTTTTATAATTTTTTCTAATTGGACATTTATGTTAGGTTGTTTCACTGGTTCAAATGTAGAGAGTTCAGTTACAGTTAGAATAAGGACTACTCATTATATCTACGTGTCATTTTTAAAGATTGATTATATCGAAATATTTTGTCTTCCCCAGAAGCACCGAAAAATGAATAAATACGAGCCACTTGATGAGATTCGCGAAATAATTGCTGGCTATCGAGATCTTGTAGAGTATCAGAGTAAAGCATTACTAGAGGTCAGAGAATTATTGGAGGATTTACAGATATCCTCGAAAGAAATGAGTGATCTCGATGACAAAACGCAGACATATTATCAACGCGTGACTAACGAAAGTCTGCAGTTGATAGACGTGATGAAGGCGGCGCTGGAACTTAATGAAAGACGACTCCGAGATCTCTGGCGTATGGAGAGGCAGTGGATGGAGCATCAGATCCACGAGGAGGATGCTGAATTCGAATATTATTGTCGCAGTACCAGACATGAGTTTGGAAGAGGCTTGTAAAATGACGTGCTGCTGGTGTTACGCCATACGATGTACCTTTTAATATTTTTTATTTATATATATTAATTTATTGCCGTGTACAGATTTTTACAATATTTTTACATTTCTACGTTCTTTAAAAATAAATTACTTACTATTACAATGTCACATTGCTTTGGTTTGTTTCTTATATAGTTATTATTTTATTTTATTTTTATTGCTAAATTTCCTCATTCCCCTTTTCATTAGACCTCGACCTTGCCATTTTTTCGAACTCTTTGCTATAGCAGTATATCTCCTCTACAGGTCCCTTTAATATATTTATAGCACTGCGTAGCATAAATCCGCACTTATGTCACACCTATCCGTGCCATAAGTAGTCCATTATGGCACCGTGTTTAGTGCTAGTCAGTGCTATAAAATATTGTACGATACTCGTGTCCTAAGCAGCCCTTCAAAGCACTGTGTATAGCGCCCGAGCGTAGCGAGCCTTAAAGTGCCACTTAGGCCACTAGTATCGTAATGTACTATTATGAGTTTTCTTTTTATCTTTCCTTCTCTGCCTTGTAAACAGCATTTTACAAAGGCAAATTCTAACCTCAAAAAATAAGATTCTTAAAATTATTATTAATAGAATTTAAAATGTTGATTTCTCCTAGGAATGCCAAAAAAATTATTCTATTTATATGAGTACCGTGGTTCTCGAGATAAAAGCGAAAAGTGAATCCTAATCTCCAAAATTACAATTTTAAAAAGGATACTTACCGATAGAAACTTTATATTTGAAACCAATATTAATTTGATATTAAAAAAAAAATATATTGCGTCAAAGTTTTAATGCGTGACTCCGCGTATTATATATACTTCCTTTTTATGTAGAATCCTTGCCAATATACACAATGAAGCTTAATAATTATTAAGTAATTATTTATGACTGAATTTTAATTTATTGTATAATAAAAAAACAATACGGGCGACTCATGCAGTTTTTGCGTGAGATTACAGTCAACTTAGCTTTGTAAGCGTCCTGTAAACTCTGCTACTGCTGCCAGACAAACACTGTCTGGGCCCTCAAGTTAAGTTGACTGTGGCTCCAAGGCTACCACAACCGAACACAGTTTACTTGAGAACATTGTTAAAACTGCCGGAGTACTCGGTAAACGCAACCGAACTTTTTTGCAGTGTAGTTTAGTCCGTAAAGGAATTAAAATAAATTAGTTTTTGCAGTTTTCATGGCCACCTACTCAAAGAAACAACATATTTATCAAGCGGCTTAAACAAAAATAGTTTTCTGTTTATAACTTTCCGCTAAGATAGCTGGCCAAGTAAACATGTACGAAAAACGTGACCTCCTCTCAACCCCGTTTTTTGCATTACGCAACGAGTGAGTGTTATACCTTGTATAGTCATTATACAATTTGAATTACATAAATTAAGTACGCATCGCGTGCGAGATATATAAGCCTTCACGGGGCACACGGGTAGCGAAACACGTGAACCTTGCATCCGCGACCGTGTCGTTCGAGTCGATTCGCACATGTGATCGCCTGCATGCGAAGGCTTCAGCTGACTGGATCAGCTGACAGACCATTGGCTCAAAGCTTCTTTCTTCGTTTATCCGGATCTATGCGACTAAGTAGATCATTTCTTTAAAAGTATTTAAGCATGGGTTTATGAGTAAACTTGAAAAAATTATTGAAACCATTTTTTTTTGTGAGCTAGATATAATCAACTTTTAAAGCTCGTGTTCTAAAGCGTTTTAACGAGTCTAAGTTTGAAATCGATCATATTACAAGAAAATTTATATGGACCGATATTAAAATATTTTAATGACATAGACAACAACTTATATTTAATATAATGGAGCTAAAATAATAATAAAAAAACTTTTAATCAAAAAGGAATACGTAATATGGCATATAATATTTTATACATAAATGAACATCTACGATCTCAAAATTTATATGAAAGAATTAAGAGTTTCAATCTTTCTGGTAATTGTATTATTTAGCATATATCTAACTGAAATACTCAATGAACTATATAGACTAAATTATAAAGAGTTTATTCGGTCATTTTCAGCAGAAATACTTTTTTCTAATATTGAACTCGATTGAATTCTACCTTTAATATTATTCACGTCATTGATATATGTGATATCATCTATTTTTTATTGTAAATTTCGACTAATCTTATCAATAATTTACTTATACTCTTGAGACTGACAGTCTATTCGAGATAAGATAATATACATTTCAATTTTGATAAATTTTCTGCGCAACTTTATTCGCTTTCTTCGTATAGAATTTTTATCTCGTACAAGTAGGTATATCATGAAATTAATGAAAAAGATAATTGTCTACCTCCATTTTTTAAAGATATATCTGTGAATTTGATGTATTTGCTAATCTATTATAGAATCACCTATTGTTTATTATTTATTAGAAAAAAAGGAAATTGAGGAAGTTGAATATTGTTTGCGTAAATATAGCATTTAAAAAATTAAACAGTGATAAAATAATAAAGAATAACAATTCAAATAAACAGCGATATAAATAAGGTGTATTATTATGCAAATGATTACATGTCTATATATCGTAAATTTAATTATTATTCGCGAGTTAAATATTATTTACAAGTATATTAAAGTAAACGTTCCGTGACTATTTGCCACACAACTGATTTATTATATTTCAAATACATCCTATACTACTTGTGTATATAACCAGAAAGAAATATTACTGTAAATTGGCGAGCAACAATAGGATATATATACATACGTTGAAGAAAATATTGAAAAAAATATCGATACCTACTTTGTTTGTTCCAAAGTTCATTTATAGTAAAAGCTTATATAAATTTTCGTTTACTTCGATTGTATTCGTTAGCTAACAATTATGATATCCTATATATTTACGTAAAAGCAATTCATGTACAGGACTCGAACTCCATCGATATTGATTATACGTTCCGAAGCAAAAGTCGAGCTATCAAAAGAAACATTTACATAACGTCCATTGTACTATTATTTCTGACCTTCCTACACACGAAACCCTCTTTTTTACGCGAAAAACAATCGAATTTCGTACGCGAGCCGGAGAAGGCGATTAAATAAAATATGACACGATCTGAAACGCGGGATTACCATTAGAAGAGCTACGAACGCAATCGCGAGCTTTTCTCCGTTATCCATCAATGCCGCTACTCAATTTCCATCCAAGTCGGTACTACATCGCTTCTTTCGTATCATCAATTATTAATGACGCCTCTTTCTCTGTCTCATTCGCGTTCTTGTTTGTGTCGTCTCGATTGGGTTTTGCTCGACTACTTCCTTATGATGCTCTTATAAGTATACGTGCTGTTATAAGAAACTGCATTACCATTTCTTTTTTAATGACATTTGACAGGATTACGCTGTGATAAGTGCGCTGCAATATTCATTTGATTCCAATTCGATGATCACTCGCAAGGTATAGATTAAACGATAGTTATATCTATATACAAAAGAGTTTTTCGAAAGGAGAAACCTGATGTTTTTCTAATAAAAGAACAAAGTTTCTTTCTTTAATATCTCAAAGTTTAAGTAATACACATCGAGCAGGTGTTAATCAATCAAAAACGAGTTGAACATAAAGAAAGTAATTTTCACAAAAGCAGCGACTTATACTTTTAAACTATGAAAATAAATCAGAAGAATAATAAATCAATCATGAATTTAAACTTTAATCTCAATCGAAATAGATATAGCAAGTGCTCGCTATACAAACTCGTATACAACCAAAGCTGAACCAATTAAACGCCGTCCAACAAACTCCTAAACGGCGACCGCATCACAGGCGTTTCTCCAAATTAGAAAAAAACAGTTCGGACAATTTCATGTAGCAAAGTCGCGCACCCGCGAGTTTCAGTTTGGTTCAGTTTCCGAGGCTCGCGCTCGCGTGGGTTTTGCCGCTCGCAGCAGCAGTGGCAAACTTGACCGGGGACCGAAATTGGTAAAGGCGGAACGAGGCCTCGTTATTGCAGGCGTGCGAGGACGAGCCACGAGTATAATTAATGTGCAGCTCGGAGCGAAGGATAATAGCGACGATGATGACGGCGGCGGTACCGTTGATGATGATCGATGCAAGCGACACCGCTTAGCACCAAAGGAAACTCGCTTGGTCGTAGGTAGTTGGATTACCGATGCGCGCGAGGCTGGAATTTTTAGCGATTGTTTGACGCCGAGTGTGTCATTTTGATTATGAAACTTTTGTCATTTCGTCCAAGGCGTTAGAGTCTCTAATAGGTGGTTTAGATCAATTTTCACCTTGTTTTCGGCTGTACGGATTGTCTGGATTAATTTGCGGGAAAAACAATATAGAAGGTTCAAAAACTATTTATTAAGCGATAAACTTGACTTCTTTTTGAACATTTCCTTTCGAGTAAAGTGGTCTAATGTTCTTTTTCAATTTAACGCCTTTTTGACATACACTAAAATGTACTCGTAAGTAGAATAGATTGTTATAGTTATCTTCCTATAAATAATTAAAAATTAAACGTTGACATACCGACGATTTTGATCTTAAGAACTTATTAGCGTCAAATAGTAATTTTAGACACAGAGAGGGTGCGTCTTGACTGAAATTATCTGCTAAACCGACTTGGATGCACTAGGTATAAAAACCCCTCGTCACCAAAACGTATTTATTTTTCTATATGGTTCATTCAAACTCGAATACCAAAAAATGTTGCTATATTCAAAAGGTGCGAAAATAAATAAATTAATCTTACTACGAGTACCCAAATAATCACCAGAAAACACGATAAAGCGCACCTCGGTCATTACAAAGTCTAAATAATATAAAGATTCTACGCTTGCATTTAAATAAAACGGCAGCTTTTGATATGCAAATCGCCCTCGCAACGAGCCTCCAAATTTTCGCCTCCATTCCATCCTATACATATATAGATATACACTCGGTAGGTATTACGGTATGTATGTCGCCAGCTCGCCGTAGCATCTACATATGTGCATGCATGCGCGATGCGTTGGGCGAATGAGTCATCGCGGCGAGTCGGAGCTGGTGCTGCCGCTGCTGCGAATTCTGCGCGATCGTAACGAGGCTACTCGCGCTCCCTCGTCGTGACACTCGCGCGCGTATATACGCATCGGGCGAAGAGAAAAGCGAGACAAGATGCGCTGAGTCATAGCGCGTAGCTCCCAAGAAAGTGTACATAAACGCGTTTCGGGTATCTCCCCGTGCTCGGAATAATCTTCTCCTGCATGCGACTCTCTTGTACTATAGCTATGTATAAATCCCCCCAGAAGAGTCCGTGTGACTTTGTTGGGTTAGCCCCCGATGGACGCCAACTTTTACGGACGCAGCCCTTGTGTGTTGCGTTGCACGAGACTCGCTCTCTCGTGCGATCTTGCGTAATGAACGATTGGGGGGAGGAGAGCTTATTTATTGCCTTTGAATTTTATCCGCTCGCTCTTGCCACCGTCATTTTGGAGACTCTTTTTGTGCACGCATCGTGCACTGGGTTTATGATTGGGAAAGGCATTTCGTGTATTGTATGGGGAATATGAGGGTCGCTTTGGTGAATATTCGGTTATATGTTGGAAGTAGAGTCGAGTCATATTTTTTACTTAATTTATACCAAGTTTGATTAAGAATCGATAATAGAGGATTTCCTGATCTATTTTACACGAAGTTAAAAAAAAAGTTTACGATGTAACCTTTTTTGATGATGAATATTAATATCAGTAATTAAAACTTCTTTGGTCTATACGTGTAGCTAAGTCGAATACTTTATTCAGTCTGTATATAAAAATGAAGGAGTAATTATAAAATGATGAATGATAATAGCGGCAATAAAAATTTATACATCGCTGACAGATAATCTCGTAATACGTAGTCACGGTAACATTTTCAGCTCACGTGATTGATTTCTCTGCTTGGAAAAGCTCGAGACTTCGCTATATAAGTAATTGTATTTTAAAATTAAAATAGTTTCGTGCAATTACTTACGGTGCGGTCGCGAACTGGTTGCGGAATAAAAAATATATATATAGCAAACTGATAGTTTAATATTAATAAATGTCTATTATATATACTCAATCGAAAGATTCGAAATTCGATCTTTAAGTAGTTAATTCATTGCTTCCGTTTCAATGACAAAAGTGGATATTTACTTATTTCTGACTTGAAAACAAACACGATTTATATTTATTTAATTTTTATAACGAGCTCTAATCATTATTTCTAGTGCATACAAACAATAATTAAGTATTGTTATTTATCTTTTTCCAGTATTAATTCTGATTTTCTTTTTTTAGTTACTGTTAAGTTTGTATTTTTTCATTCGACTTTTACTGCTTAGGTCAAATTTAAAATCTACAAATCTTTTCAAACTCGCAGAGAAACTGCCTACTTATATTTAGAACAAAAAAAAACATTTTTTTCAGAAGTACACGGTTATTCTACTTTGAGCATCCGTACTATTTCAAAGACAAAAAAATTACACTGTAAATTGAGAAATATGAAAAGTACAATTGTGTCTTTGCGAATTTATCGTATTAGATAGTTTTTCGCACGACCGTTTCGATTCTCACAAGTGGCTCTCCCCTTTTACTTTCGTCCGCGCTCTCCGCTGCTTTTAAATACTCGGCACACTATAATATACACGCACTTCTCTGACTCATCCTCGTGGCGCTTCTGTCCTCGTTCTCTCTTTCTCTCGGCTGTTATGTGTGTTTTTCTTCTCTTTGGCGTTGCTGAGGACCGGTTCTCCTCTCTCTCTCTCTCTCTCTTTCTCTCTCTCTCACTCGACTATTTGAGCTCCGTTTCGTTGGTGTGTTGGTTTTTTTGGCAGTCACAGCGGGAGAAAAAGATAATACAGTAGTGTGCAGACACTTTTTGGTCGCGGCCTACGTCTTTGTTCTGTGCTGCGGCTCTACACTCGAGTCGATATAGTCTAACTTTTGTTTTCCGAATTTCGTCCAAATTTAGAACTTTGAGAATTGAGAGAAATGTAAAGAAATGGCAAAAAATAGGATTGCAAGGTTCGCTATACTGGTTCGTCTTTTATTTTTGAAAGATATGCCTTGTTTTCCATGCTGCAAAGTCAACAGCTTTGTCTTCGATGACAGTATGAACAAATTAATGCGTGATAAAATAAAATTAATTAAAGAGAAACTGTGCAATGTTGTCGGTTAAATATCGTTGTATCATTGAGAATATAATTGTTGCAGTGTCAACGCAAACACATCGTATTGGATAACCTCATCGGTTAAAATTAAAAGTAATAACATATATACGGCTGTCATGGAGTACATAAAAATATCTCCGAGCGCGATTATTCAATTTTTATAATAAAAAATTTCTCGAAGCGGCCGAGAAAACATCGATTTTAATTTGCATACAATGCTGAAATCGATTTCAATCGATAGTGGATGGTTTCGACCAGTGAACAACTTTTACCGCTAGTCTCCAATCATTATGACTAAGAGGTTTAAATTTAGTTCGAGAAACATTTTCTAGTTTTATGGAGCTTTTATTAAAATTGCAAAGATGAAACACTTTTTATCGTGTATTGATTCGATGTATAAGAAATAAATATTATGAAAATACAATGCGCTTATAGCTTTAAAAAATAATCTTATATCCTCATCAATGTTTATGCTTATTTAAAATAAATTAAAGCTTTTTTAAGTACAATTTTGAATGCTTGCTTGCGATTAAGCTAAGGAAATGGAAATAAAGAACTTTAAATAAGGCTGACAGTTTTGAAACATTCAGCTAATTTCGAGGAAATTCAGTAATCGTGTAAAACAGCACGTGTTTCGTTAAAGAAAAAGGTTACACGCTGCCAAAAACAAGTCTCGATCGACCTTCTTTCTTTATCATTTAATATTAAATTAACAAAGGCATAAAAATGCGCCAGCATCAAAGTACGGTATATATAAGTAGGTACGCAAATGTACCGTTTGGTTAATATACGAGTTTCGCTTCTTTGTTACGTAATTTTTCATGCGCGCTTTCACGGAAACCTTTGAAATGACAATGTAACATGATTCTCGCAAGTGCTGAAAATGAAAAATTTATAAGTTATATGCGCAAGCTTACCAATAAACGACACTTTTACATAATTTAAAAAAATTTTAAAACTCTAAAGCGCAATACTTCACACTTTCTGATGAAGAAAACCCAAACCATTTATTTTCTTTCCCTTTAAAAAATATCGCGTTGTCGATTCGAATCAAAGCTAAAATTTCAAAAATACAATGTTTCTTTGAATCCCAAAAAAACAAAAAATCAAAGGGGCGTATATACGCAGTATATCCATAAAAGTCTTTCCCCGGATCTCTCTCTAGCATCTATAAGTAATTAAGTAAAATTGCTCGGGGAAAAATATTGGCGCGCCGCGTCCCCCGGGCGAGCGACTCTATCGCATTTGGTCGTACAGCAGCAGCAGCAGCAGCACATCACGAGATGAATCACCCGAGGGACTTTTCGTTGGAAGTCCACATCTGGACTCGGCATATATCGTCGAGGCCTATATAAATGCTTTGCGTGGAGAGGGGAACGAACGCTCTTTTATCGCAGCTGTCGCTACACTCGCCCTGCGGTATATGCTGCGCGCAAATTCTTTTTTTTCGCCAGCTGGACCGACCGAGAGAGATGTTTGTTTACTTTTCAGTGGGCCTTTTAATGCTTTCCCCGAAGCGACACCAGCAGCCGATTGTTGTTGACTACCCCGACGTGTTTTCGACGATTATAACAATTGCGAATGACGTTGAGCAAAGCTCGATGAAAATTTTGTCTTTGGTATAGTACTTACTCTGTAATTTGGCTTCGAGTGAGAAATTCGAGGAGAAATTCGTGTTTTCGTTCGGATTAGGTAGGTAAATTGTAATCATTCGATTGTGAAAAATCATCTCACTTGATAGTTAGAGGCAATATATTAAAATAATTTTTTTTTAATTTAATGTCTTCCCATATATTAAAAGGTACTTACAATTAAAATCACTTAACCATTTAATTATGGACGAATATACTTAACTTCCTATCCTACACTAATATAATAAAGAGACAGCGTTTGTTTGTATGGTTATAAAAATCTTAAAAACTACCTAACCGATTGCAATGAAATTTTATTAATATACATAGGCTAGGTTTTTTATTAAATTATGAAAAAAATGAATCAGGGACTACTTTACATATGCGTAGCGTATAGTAATATGGGGAAGCAAAAGGTGTGCGGCGGTAGACCGGCAGAGCACTCTCGCAGAACCGCGTCACCGGGCGGCAACGCACAGCTTTTGGCGAACCCGTACCTAAACGTTGTTCGCCGAGGATATAAGTAACCCGATTTCGATTAAAGTTTTATTTTTTTTCGGCTCTCGGATATTTCTTCGTGAATATATTTTACTTACTAACGAACCAATTGATGAGATTCGCGAACTGATTGCTGGCATCGAGATCTTGTAGAGCATCACCTTAGAGCATTGCTGCTGGTTACAGAATTAGTGGAGGATTTACAGAAATCCTCGAAAGATATGAATGACCTCGACGACAGAACGAGGATATATTATCAATGCGTGACCAACGAAAGTCTACAGTTGATAGGCATGATGAAGGCGGCGTTAGGACTTAATGAAACACGATTACGAGATCTCTGGCGTATGGAGAGGCAGTGGATGGAGGAGCAGATCCACGAGGAGAATGCTGAGTTGGAACACTATTATCGTAGTA
This sequence comes from Megastigmus dorsalis, assembly GCA_900490025.1. Classification (NCBI taxonomy): domain Eukaryota; kingdom Metazoa; phylum Arthropoda; class Insecta; order Hymenoptera; family Megastigmidae; genus Megastigmus; species Megastigmus dorsalis. Next base: position 62,833 of record UELU01141254.1, read on the forward strand.
CCACATATGAGTTTGGAAGAAGCTTCTAAAATGACGTGCTGCTGGTGTTACGCCATACGACGTTCCTTTTAATACTAGTCAAGTATCAATCGAAAAACGCTCGATTGTAAAATGCATACGATGCATTCCTGAACATTTTGAAATAAGTACGAATCGAGCACAAAGTTACATATTCAAAACCTCAAATCACGATACACTTTTGATCCTTTAAAAATGATTAAAGGAGGACAACAGGTCAGTCTTTGACTCGGTCTTGCAACGAAGCTCCGTGCTCCTCAGAATATATCTGCCGCGTCACTCCGTGCTCCGCAGATTATTAAATAATTAACAGAACCGATTAAAATGTATAAATTATAAACTTTCTAACTACCGTTACTATCCGTCGTAGCATTAATATCATTCTAAAAATTATAAGCCGAATTTGAAGTGAATAAAGAAAATTTTATCAAATTAAAGAAGGAATTTAGTTCGAATAATCCACTTCCACAAATCTACAAAACAAGTTTTTAATATTCGTTAATTAATTTCATTTGTATATTTTTTAATATTTTTTATTGATTAGTTCTGAGAACGACAATTTCCCAAAAATGTACATAAAACTTTAATAAATAATGAAGTTTTAATAATGAAAATAGCGCAGCAGAGTCAGATAATTGTCAAGTCTTTTAACGCGTTCATGCGTCACTTCGGATCTGCGAAAAGTAATAATCCACAATATACGAAATCAGCCGTTCTAATAATCCCCAATATAAAATCCGTCCACTCTGGCTCGCTGAATATCGACGTATAGTAGAGTAGCGCAATCCGGGGATTCCCCGAGAGATGTGTATTGCGTATATATATATATGTATATATATACACACCCACGAGATTTCCGAAGATCACGACGCATGCGAGGAATCGATTAAGGATGTACAGATGCCAGGATACCTGCATCCAAAAGACATATGCATAAAATTATTGCTTTTGTGTGTTGCCATACTTGTGCCTTGGTATTGCGTAAAAGACGCAATAATGGCATAAGTATGACAACAAGACAAAATCAAGATTGGTGTTGTTGTTTTACTTAGTTAAAAGATAATTTCGTCGAGAATCATCAATTAATAAATAAAATGTACCAATGCACTTAGATTAATCTAGGAAACGTAGCAACTGAATAGCAGCTGAATCTAGGAAATATAGAGCGCGAGGATTTCCTTCGATCGCTTGAAGCCAGCAAACGTCAAAAATCAGAATAGAAAAATTTTCTTCACATTTGATTGCATTAAAGATAACTTTATTTATCTTTGAATTTAATAAATATATTGAGTAATGTATTTCGTAGATATTGTGAGAGTTGTGACAATATTGTGATGTAATTTAAACAGACTGAACAATAATATATGTCCTATATTTCAAATAAAATATTAAATATCTTTCATATTTCATATCCGGAATGATTTAACTCTATCTTCATTTAGAAATTATTAAAATAAATAACTAATTTTGTAAAGTTTTATAAAGTCAACAATTTTAAAAACTTCAAATAAATTCTCTGTATACATTTAGAAATACGCTTCAAATGAAACAATTAATAAAATTAAATTATTATAACAATATTATTAACAAGAATTTCGCTTTGAAATTATAAGTCGAGACGTTTAGACAATTGATTTAATTTTTATTTCTTAATCAAGGGGCGCGGCATTGCCCTTGATGGTAAGTAAGAGAACTGCAGGGCGGAGACCAGCCAAAGAGCCTTCCTATTATACTTTGAATTTGCTTTTTAACCTCAAAAAAATTTAGCCATGTCTATTAATTTATGCTTTACATTGAATTAATAGATTTTAAAGTTTGACTTTAATTGACAAAAGTTTCATCCCAAAGATTATTTTGTTCTTAAGTTATCGTCAATGCGCAATTTTAGACGACTATTTCCTTTCGTTAAATTTTATGCTGACGCTATATATAGATATATAAATACGTACAAAAAGAGGATCCGACGCTATATAAAGATATACAAATACGTACAAATTTCTTTCCGATACAAGTATGTGTATGTCAAGATATTTACAAGTAGAAACTAATAATACAATATAGGTAACGTAGAGAATATTATATATATAAAAATTAAGTATTGGAAGATGCGAAAAAAATTTAATTAATAAGTGTATAGATATATTTTCTACTTATTTTCAATTGGCAAATGTGTAGATTAATATCATATTATACTCTGTAACTAATATACATTTTGTTCGACACTGTAATCTACATGGCACCGTGCCGCCAAGTATGTTAATTGTCATTTTAAGATAAACAATATTGTACAAAAGTGAAAAGAGAAAAAAATAATAGAACAACTGAAATGACTTACAAACTGCTCAGATTGCTGTTAAGCTAAGAAGAATACTTGACTATTTCTAGAATGATTTCACAACTTTCTTTAGCCAAATTTTGCAATAAGAATTTGGAAACTGATAAGAAATTGTTTATCTAATTTGCATTACTTCGCAGCCTTTTCTGTATACCTATATGTTAAATAATTATTGCTTAAACAATTAGGACAAACAAAAGAGATCACATGTGTCTTATTTTTCGGCTATTCAATAAATTCAGTAGTTACTTTGTCAGTATATTTGCTTATTTAACCCTAGACGTTAACGGGTCAAGAAATTTTGGTAAAAATTTTAACCTGAAATAAATCTGAGGAAAATAAATGATTTAATATATGCTTAATTGTTTTAACACTGTGGAAGACAGCACGCGGTTGGGATTGTCGCAACGCACAGTGTGTAGATTCAGCGACAAAAGTCACTGCGTCAACGTCGTCGTTGCTAAAATTGCTAGAGTAAGGCATCAGTCTTACAGCTGTTATTTCTGTAGCGATCATTTTAGCGTAGCGTTACAATGCTAATAAAATTTTTCGCTGCGGTCAATAAGTTTTATTACTCTGGCGAATATTTTTAATAACCAGTGAATTCCATAGCTATGTTCTTCAGGGAAATGTCCTTCCTGGGCCAGATCGAGTTATTTTTCTGCTTGTAAATATACCCAAAGTATACACGATTTACTCGAATATTATCGAGTAAGATTATCATTAAACTGAAAAGTGTATTCCTAGAATCAACTTTGTATATTTATTCCCTTATTCAATCTTCGCAGTGCGGCAACTGGTCTTTACACTGTGTATTTGGTAGTTCAAGCTAGAAAATCAATTTATTCATCCTCGCCAGTGATAATTAAAACGGACAAGCTGATAGATTGATAAATATAATTTTTGGATTAGCAAGACTGACATTAAAAAGGTATACTTAATTAACTGACTACGAATGTATCTATTGTTTCTTAAAATAAACTACAGTGTTGATTTCCTTGCTACATAATTTTACTTCAAACTCTACGATATATTTGTTCAATCAATTTGCAATCACATTTACTTGATATAAGTTCGCAAAAGCTAGTTTATATTTGTATGTTATTACTAATGATTATTGATTATAATGTATTACAGATGACAAGTTATTTAACCGTTAGAGTACAAAGTGAGGACGGTGTTATCTTCACAGTAGACTACGAAGTCGCAATAATATCCAAAACTATAGATGCAATGCTTAACAATAATCTCGTGCCTTGGGGGCAAGACATCAACTTGGTTATTTCTCTTAAAATCTTGAGTTTTGTTCTGAACAAAGTCCTCCAGTGGATGGTGCGTTATAAAGACCTTATCAAAGAAAATAATTATATCTTTAACGATATTGTAGAAGAAAGATTTAAGAATTTTGACGAGTGGGACAAGAAATTTTTCAAGGTGACTATTTTACATAAACATTTATATGTAGTCTATTTCATTATTGCCAAAGTATTATATTTTAAGAAGAAAAAAAGCTGGAATGTTTTATTATTTTTAAATTCTTAGCAAAATAGTTTAACAGGCATATTTGTTCTTTGTATGTTAAAGCGATCATAATATAACGATTAAGTTCGAAAGTAAAATTTTGTTTATCTAAAAAAAATTTCATAATTATGATATTTTCTTGGTACAGTGTAGACTAATATATTATCGCAATTAAACTCATAGATCTTCAGTTATGTTACTTTATAAAATGTACCATATAAGAAATGGATTTTAGTAATTCGTTATTTTGGCTTAAACAATTATTTCTTAACTTTATAAATAAAATGTATAAATGCACTTACATCAAACGTTTTAGGTTCTTTATAAATTATTTATTGATTTCATATTCATTTCAGATGAATCGTTGCACATTAGGTCAGCTAGGAAGTGCAGCAAGCTATCTTGAAATCAGAGGACTGAAACAACATGTACGTCATAAGATCATTAAACTAGTCAATGGAGAAACTTCGGAGGAAGACTCTTCGACTGAAGCTGGGAAACGTAAAGCGAATCATTCTCTTGATTCGAGTGGAACCAGAAAACGTCAAAGACCAGAATAGATTTTTTTTTTTATTTATGAAGATAACTTCTTGGAATTTAATCAGTACATTGTGTAATGTATTTTGTAAATATTGTGAGAGTTGTGACAAGATTGTGATATAATTAAAACATTGTAACGACAATGGTACACGCCAAAACCAGAATACAAATATTTGGCATTGATGATATCATGAAATTTTAGTAAATATAAGGTATAGTGTATTTTGTAGATATTATGAAAATTGTGACAATATTATAATGTAATTTAAAGAGACTGAATGATATATGATCTATATTTCAAATAAAATAATAAATTTATATTTTATTTCCCGAATATTTTAACTCTATCATCACTTAGATATTAAAATAAGTAACTAACTTTGTAAACTTTTATAAAGTCGAATATTTGAAGAACTTCAAATAATTTTTTTTAAACATTTAGGAATACGCTTCAAATAATACAATTAATAAAATAAAATCATTACAACAATGTTATTATAAGAAAACCTTTTTTGGAAGTGAAACAGACTATATTCACAGAGCATAAGAAAAATACACATGCATAAATAATTTGCTTTTCATTCCTGGTGAATTGGTCAGTTCGTTTCGGAAAAAGAGTAAAGATCAGGTAAAGATGGTAAATAAGAATTCCCTTATAGCGGTCAATTTTTCGGTCGTCAATTATATTTGTACTAGTATATTTATTAAAACATATAATAATATTAACGGTTGTACAAGTTGTACAAGCTTAAAAAATTACTTCATTAAAACGTTAATAGGAAAAAAATTCCAAAAATCTTGCAAAAATCCACGTCCTATCATTGAAATTATAGTTTTGGCATAGCTTTTGTCGAATATCAAAAGTCTTTCTCGACGTGACGTTTATACATCCAAGCAAACTATAGTTCATTAAATAATGTTTGTACAGTTCATTTTTACACATAAAACAGAACATGATACGATAAGTTCCAAAAAAATCATATTACGATCCCGTGTGACAAGAGAAATTCAGCAGAAATCACATTATTAGCGCATATCCTCAAGTCCTTGGATGACCACATATTTGCTCGGGTATGCGTGTAAGCAAAAAAGAGAGAGAAAACGGTCGAGCGGAGAGAGAAAAAGAGAGCACATAGAAGAACACGGCCTCATTGGATTCGGGTGGCGATTCGCATCGACGTAAATTTAGAAACCGAGCTCCCGTTCGCCGCAGCGCAAAACACACGAGAATGTGTCGCACGGAGCGACTTTTCGGGGTGACTCAATATCGAAATATCGAATATCTCTTTATTATATCAGTATAATAGTATAATAAGAAGTATAAGATAAGGGGATGCCGCAGTCGCCTGTTTTACTGGCATTAAGATTTTCAAACTTTTCTTTTTAACAGATTAACCAATTAACTTGACACTTTAAGAGATGATACAATCATCATAAGTAAACAAAGCGCGCTCTGCCCAAAAATTTCCGAAAAATAAGGTGATATAGAAGCTGCAGAAGAAAATATTAAATTTTTACTGATTTCAATTTAATCTCACTTTGCAATTATGTTTCAAACAAAAAATATTACATTATAAGATCGGGAAATTTAAATTTTTAGTGACTCCGACGCTCCCCTAAACTGCCTGTGAAATGTCATAATCGTATTTTATAAGTGTATTTTTAAGAAAATGTTTTTAAGCTAGTTGTAAAAACTAGTAAAAAATGTATGATCTCACTTTATTAAAAAACTTAAGGTATTAATTTGCTTAAAAATTATCTATAGTATTTCATTAAATAATTATTAGAAATAAAGTGAAATTTTTTAAAATCCAGTTCAGCGCGTTCTTTATGTATTTAATTAGTGGTAGTGGATGTAGGAACTATTGAGGGTACGGTTAGTCGTATGTACCATATGTTTTCGTTGCGGAAGCGCTAGCCGCGGAAAACGTATACGTGAGAGAACAAGACCCATGCCAGTCAATTTATTGCGGCAGTTGTTACTGATCGATATATTTTATGGTGCGAAATATGTTTAAAATTAATATTATTTTGCGTAAAATAAAATAATGTTATTTATAATCCTAATTTATTTTTTTATCAATTTCGTCGTGAAAATTAAGTAAGAACTGTATTTCCATGATGAAATAACAAAAAAAACCACACTACGATTTAAAATGACAAAATTTTTTCTGTTTAAGACAAAAGAATATCAAATTCATATATTTATAGGATAAGATTTGAAAATAACTAGATACGCCTTTAACTGTAGTATTTTTTACAAAAGTGTAAATAAGTATAATAATTTGGCTTGATGACGATCGACAAACTCATTTCATAAGTAAAGATTAATTCGAACGAGAACTATTTAATTTAAATATAGATGTTGATGGTGGGATTAAGGATTTCAATAATTTAAACTATTTATATCTATATTCAAAATCCATTTATTATTACTAGAATTACAATTAACATTTGTGTTCCATTAAGGAGAGGCAGTAGCCACAGCTGCTCGAGCTAGTCATCTCACTGAGTTTTCTTAAAATATACTCATTTTCGAAAGGTACGGAGAAAAAATATAGTTTATGTCAATGCATATCTGTGTGAAAAGTCATTTTGGATGGTCAGACGGGGTTAATATAATGCATAAATTTCACGTATACAGCTAAGTAAATGCGTTCACGGGATGCGATCGCTCTGACAAGCATGCGTTCGTTGGGAGAGGAGTGGGCTTATGAGTACTATCATATGGTGTTGTGCCGCCTTTAATAAAAAATATATTTAAGAATGTCAATCTTGAATATATAGACCATATTTTTATAAACATCGCTTTCGAAGCAATTTTTAATAAATTTACATTCTTATTATTTCGCCCTATATTTATTACTATTTGATCAATTTAATAAATTTTTTTTATATTTAGTATAATCACGTTTAATAAAATAAGTAATCATTGTCCTGCAAAATATTGCTACTGCTACTTGTTATTGGTCATTGTATGGCAAAATATTGGTATTGCTACTTCAGAAATGAGTATAGGCATCGTAATGCGTTTATAAATGCATAATACATTTACAAATTACATTTTTATGATACAAAAATAAAAGGCTTCAGATGACTAGACTGTTCTTAGTATACATACCTACGAAAACTGTTATTGGTTATCGAATTCTTTATAAATCTATTTTTTTAACATAGACAGGAACAAAACTATAAATAGTACGTATAAAACATATAATATATGTATACAAATAATACATAAATGATCCATGAGATCTATGATCTATAATCATCAATTAAAGCACGTTTTAAGTAATCTTTTTATAGGTATTACATCTATTCTAATCTAAGCCTCTTAATTCTATTCATCGCATGAGTCTTGGTCAGATCTAAATATCTCATTAATACATTTTAAGTCATCAGCATTTAAGTATTTTGCAATACTATTGTAGCAAGCTCTCGGCAAATCCATTTTAGCTAAATATGGCAGTGACTTTTCAGCATCCTCAAATAATATCCTATGCGTGTGAGCTATTTTACACTTCAGCTTCAGAATACCGATCAATTGCGGAAACTGTTGATAAGAAGCCTGAGAGTTCAGAATCGTTTGCAGTACTTCATTCCGCCCAATTACCAACATATCAATCATTCCTTTCTTGAGTACATCGCGTAGAGTTGAATATTTACTTAGGTGGACCTCCTGCATTGCTTTCAACTCATCGGTATACCGATTGTCTGTCACATTCTCATGGATGTCATTTAATGCAGGTAATGCTTGCTCGTAGTAGCAGACTCGATTACGCTGACTGATGGGAAGTTGAAAAGTTTGCAGCTTCTGAATATGCTTCGCGATAACCAGAAGGATTGATTTATAGATAATTTTCTGTGAGGTTAAGTTTTCACTAAGACTGTATTCCAGCAAAAGCTCAAATGCAGTTTTGCCATTACAATCGGTAATATTGATGTCGGCACCATTAATAAGTAAGGACGAAACTGCTGCCACGTTACTAGACGTGACAGCCACATGAAGTGGAGTTTTCCCCCACATATCTTGGCAGTCCACATCGCAGCCTCTCTCCAATAGTATTTTAATAAACAAAAGATATTTCTTTTCATTTTCCTCCATTGATTCAGAGAGCACTATTCTTGTAAAAATTAATTTGTGTAAACTGCTAACACCTTCCGAGTCGATATTCGTTGCATCGATTCCTGTGCTTATCAACATCTCGAAAAAGGTGTGGTCCCTCAGAAAGAGTGCGTTTGTAAAGGCTGAAGTCGATGATACGGGATTTGGTATGTTAATACGAGCACCGTGTTTCAGTAGGGTTTCGACGACATTTGGGAGCATTAATTGCACGGCCATCTGCAATGGGGTCACTCCCAAAACGGTGGTAGCATCAATTTCAATTTCAGGTGATCTGAAATAAAAAAGAGTTGACGTTTGTAACAAAATGTACAATGTCTTCTCGACTTTTTCGTAGGGCTACTAATTACAAACGACATGACTATGACTATGACTATTTTGAAAATTACAGTGATGAGAAGTACGATTTTATTTTAGAAGAGACTTTTTTCGACGTAAAATGATGTGTTTAATAAGATTATATATAACCTATTGCAAGAAAAGTTAGTAAAGAAAAGCGTGCACAACTTACAAATAAAAGGTTTAACTGCATAGTGAACGCCGAGACATATATGTAATGTTGATCGTCAGTCACTATGCAAAAGGTAGTGATAATATACTACTAAAAGTCTATCACTAAGTTATTGATAAAAAGTTCGTTAGAAATTTATTTAGGATTAAAATCTTTCTCATATTTTTATATCAATTTTCTAAATTGCAATTATGCTTGTCGTAAGTTGTTGCCTTTTTCTTCTTACAGCTCACATGTAAAATTCTTAGGTGGCAATAACCATTCATCTTTATAATTAGAAGTTCGGACAAAAACATAAGGGGCATGTTAGATAAATTTTCCGAATGGTTCATAAATCATTAATATCTACTTTAACCCATTAACGCCCAAACGGCCCAAATTTAGAATAAGTTTTCAACGTGATTATTTCTTATGTTATCGACTTTGAAAAAATTCTGTTTTCATATATTCCGTCGTAAAATTTCCCGCTCTTTCAGAATCCGTAGTCGGAATTTTGATTTAACCTCAAGAAAAAAAAATATGGACGATTTAAACATATAAAACATGAAAATTTTCGAAAAAAAATTTTTCTGGATTTTTTTGCAATGATACCGCAAAGGTATGTGTTTATAATTATGAACAGAGGTGATCATGGCAGTTGAAGTTTGACAGAAAATTTTTATATTAATTTTAAACAACCCCATTTTTACAAAATGGCGGCTGAAACAAAATTTGTATACATAAATATTACACTCTTTTTGCCAAAATAAAGGGAAATAATTAATTTTTTCGAAAACTATAGACCTTTGCAAGAGGTTTTTAAGAACAAAAATGTCTTAGAATTAGTCAAGGAATATACTCAAATTTTTTCATAATTTTTTTAGACATTTTTGAAAAATTGGATTTCCCGAATTTTTCAGAAAATAAAAAATTATCCCCGATAATTCTGAAAAAATTTGAGTGTTCCTTGACTAATTCTAAGACATTTTTGTTCTCGTGAACTTTTTGCTTAAGTCCAGAGTTTTCGAGAAAAAAATTGATGAAGTTTAAACAAAAAAAATTTTGTTTCAGCCACCATTTTGTAAAAATTAGGTTGTTTAACATTAATATAAAAATTTCCTGTCAAACTTCAACTGCTATGATCACCTCTGATCATAATTATAAGGGGATACCTTTGCGGTATCATTGCGAAAAAAAATCCAGAAAAACTTTTTTTCGAAAATTTTCATGTTTTATAGGTTTAAATCGGCCATATTTTTTTTTCTTGAGGTTAAATCGTAATTACAACTATGGATTCTGAAAGAGCGTGAAATTTCACGTCGGAATATATGAGAACAGAATTTTTTCAAAGCAGATAACACAAGAAATAATCGCATTGAAAATTTATTCGAAATTTGGGCCGTTAGGGCGTTAATGGGTTAATATACACAATTTCATGTGTATTTAATATATACAAATATTAGTGTGGAAAAAATTGCAATAAAAGTCGAAAACTAACCTTAAAAGCATATCGACGACTTCCACGTAAGATTCCTTACACGCTATGTGAAGCGCAGTCCGTCCTTCGTAATCTTCTGCTCTAACATCTGCACCATATCTGAGCAGAACCCTTATGACTTCTGTATGATTAAAAAATGCAGCAATGTGAAGAGGAGTAAACCCGTAGCTAGAATTTACAATTGCACTATCGCTCGTTACACAAAAGAAATGCTGAGTTTCATTAATGTTGGCACCATTTTTTAAAAATTTCTCTATTACATCAGGTGCGTTCATTGAGCAGGCTATATGAAGATGAGATACTCCATCATTATTCACCACATTGTCCATGGCGATCCCATCAGCTGTTAGAATGGCTTCGACAATTTCTTTTTTATCTCGCCTAGAAGCTATGTGAACCGGAGTCTCGTTTCGTTTACTTTTAATGGTCACATCGGCTCCGTACTTCAATAGTAGTTTGATGATCTCTAATGATTCTTTCATTTCCTCATGAGTGAACTGCACTACCATATGCAAAGGCGTGTAGCCTGGCCACATCGCTGAGTTATGAGCAATGCAGCTATTGACGTCGGCTCCAGATTTCAGTAAAGATTCCACTGCATCTTTTTTTTTCATTCTGCAAGTAATGATGAAAATATTGTGAAAAAATATTTACTTAAAATATTAATATTACGTATTCGAACATTAATATGTATCTACAATTATTTTTGCATTAATAAATTTTTTAATTCACTCTGTTCTCAATATCATATTTTTGACGTTGTAATAGAAATAAAGTAGTTCGTATTCAAAGGTGAAGTCACCACTGTATACGCTCTTTATGCCATGCAACTTTTGTACTTTCAATCTACCACGTCTTTCAGTTTCTGTAATATTAGTACGAGGAAATTAAAATAAAAAGAAATGTACATGTATGAGTGGTACAGCGAGATAAGTTTACAATAAAAATTATCGATGTAGTAATCTTATATTTCTGTACAATTTTTGTCGGATTCTCTATAATATTTATTTTTAAATCTTCTCAATTTCAGTTCTGCAGGAAATTTATTCGTAAAAGCCGAAAGTGTGAATTAAAGTTGTAGATGCAATCAGCCTTAAACTATATTTCTCTCTGTGTGGATACGCTATATTTTGGTTCTAAAAAATTAAAAGTTTTTGTAGGCGCATACTTAAGGTAGTTCTATGGGTACTCTCTAGTCTACTCAGAGATGAAACGAAAAATTGCTTTAAATACTTTATAAGCGTGTTAAAAGTGTTTCAAAATTTTTTTCTTCAATTTTCATTTAGGTTGAATACCCTATTCTTTATTATTTTATTAAAATAAAACATTATTGCAAACAATTCTCTCTTTATTTGACTTCGGTTTCATCCTGACATGAAAATGTGGCTACACTGGTCAACGAGTATCCTTTCGCATCAACTGTATGACGAATGATGCGATGTTGCCAAATTTCTATCACTTCCTAACCTAACCGTGAAAACAAGATTTTGCTTGTTTTGCTAATAAATATCTTTTAATTTTAGACGATAATCTATAATAATTTATATATTTTTGGAAAGCTCAATCACACTATTCAATTGGACATCAATCTATTAAAAACTAGTTTTTCAGTAATGGCATACACCGCTATCTATAAAAAAATCTTCTCTTCCTGTCTCTCTGAATATTTTTAATTTTTACGCGGTAACTCGCCTCAAAATGTATAAAATAAAACTTTTTTTTTCTTATAATCAGTTCTCGGGGAAAATGGGCCATTTTGGTAGATTCTTATATTTTGTACTTTCTTATTAGATATACCAATAAGTTCTGACATAAATATTATATGTAATAAATACAATAAAAATCCATGATATTTACTTTAGTAAGAAACTTGACAATAATATTCAACTTTCTCCAATTTAACTACATTAATTTGATTATTTTTATTATAATTAACTAGTAAAAACGACTTTAAATGAGATGTACTTACGCGCATGCAATGTGCAACAGAGGCAATTCCATTCCGCCGATAGGCTTCGTAAACAGTATCCATGAAAAACAATCAGCAAGTTCGTAGTTAAATTGATATCTCAGTAATGCTTGATGAAGAGGATACAATCCGTAGGAATCTTTTGCCGCGACATTAGCTCCATGTTTGAAAAGGAGTCTGAGTGTTTCTATGCGTCTGCATTTTGTTGCGAAGTGCATCGGCGTGTAGCCGTTAACAGGTTTCCAGAATTTCGTATTTTTGTTCGGTATAAATCTCGACGATTGATAATTCACTGAGAAATTAACATCAGCTCCAAGATTCAATAGAGCTTCGACAGTTTTACTATTACTAGACATACAAGCAACATGTAAGTGAGATAATCCCGTTCCTGCGACAACAGGATTCCTCATCGTGGCACCAGGAGCTGACAGCAATATATCAATTATCGCATCATCATTACAATTTACAGCAGCATGAATTGGAGTCATGCCGTCAGCATCCTTTGCAAAGACGTCAGCTCCAAACTGTATTAACAATTTAACTAATTCTTCGCAATTGTGAGCCACTGCAATGTGCAGCGGAGTCCAACCAGATCTCGGAAAATTATGATGTAAGCCTAGTATATTTATTAAACATTTAAGATCGCTTATATCGCGTTTAATTGGAGTATTAACTGCTTGAACTCCTTTGCGCAGAAATGATTCGATCAGCTCTGTTTCTTTGAACAAACAAGCTATGTGAAAGTGAGATAGTCCATCATTGTCATATGGATTAAATAAATTGCTAGAATGCTTAGATAATATATATTTGATAAGCGGATAATTCTGCGTACGAAAAGCAAGATGAAGAGGTGTCTGTCCATTTATATCCTGTGCGGTAAAGTCAGCACCATGCCTTAAAAGTAATTCGATCATTCCGTTAACATAAAATACATCAAAAGGATCCGTCCTATGAAAATCGCACCAACATTCTTCCTCTTCGTCGGTTTGGTCAACATAATTACAACGCTCATTGATATAATCATTCGGCTTAACGAGTTTCTCACTAAATACGACGGCCAAGTGTAATGGTGTATAACCTGGCCAGACAGGAGATCTTATAGGTATTTGACATGTATTGATAGAATTAATAAAGGACTCATTTTCCTTAATTTCTGCCACCAAGTCACATCTACGTAATGCAAAAAGGATACCTCGTACTCTTGAGTCCTCGGAGAAAATTAAAGTTTTCAAAGGTTCGATCAAATCTATTAAATCAATGACCTTTGCATTATATTTTTGAACGCAAATCTCAAAAGGCGTCTTTCCTTTCATGTCTCTCGCCAATATATCTGCCCCGTGACTCAAGAGTATTTTCACTACTCCGTAGTGAAAATGCGCAGCGTAGTGCAGTGCCGTGTATCCAAAATTTACAGAATTATTAACATCCACATTAGACTTTAAGTAACTCAGAACAATTTCTTTGTTTCCTTGAATGCAGGCGATGTGGAGTCGATGCAAACTCCATTCTGCTGCTGAAATTGAATTCACGCTATCTAATATTTGCAACAGTATTTTAATATTGACATCGAATTCATAATTAAGTTGGTTGTACACTTTACGAGAATTAACCGATTCTAAAACGTCGATGATCTTTTTGTTGCGATTGAGTATTTTTTCCATTAAAGACATTCCTTGGCCATCTTTAGCATTAACATCTGCACCGTATTTCAGGAGCAATGTTACTGTTTCGAGACTGCTGCATCTTGTTGCAATATGCAGTGGAGTATATCCAGGCAGATCCGACGAATCTGGATTAATAGCTTGCTCGACTGAAGTTCCGCTTTTTAAAAAAAATTCGACGGCTCTCGTATGATTAGCCATACAAGCGATGTGGAAATGAGACAGTCCTCTTTTGTTGACGGGATTGGTTGTTATCTTTTTATCAACGTGCGATGATAATATAAGATTAGCAATCAGCCCCTGTAACATTACTCCCTTGCGTTTTAAGCATTTTAATGTTAGTTCGACAAACTGGTGTAGTGCCGTAAAGCCATTCGCATCTTTGATTGTGAAATCTGCACCGTAATCTAATAGCAAGTTAACGCCAAGCATTTTACACCAATAAACTGCAAAATGCAATGCTGTACGACCAACTAGATCGGGACTATGTTGAGCTGCTGGACTGCATTGTGGTATTGAGTAATTAATAGGAAATCCGGCTCGAATGAGTTGTACAATGGCCTCTGGGTTTTGGCGTCTAAGCGCAAAATATACTTGACATAATCTTCTATAATCAATGTCATTGAAGTAAGTATTTTCTTCTGCATCGGCCATTATTTAGCAGAATAATCAAGTTAAAAGCTGAATAATAATTTTTAATACAATTTTTTTTTGTCCAATCTGAAAAATTAAAAGAAAAAATAATATTTTGACGATGTTAAGCTTGATACGATTTATTTGCCGAATTGCAATTATTTAAAACAATTTTTAAAAGCTAGTAGTTGGGAAAGATTGGTAGGGTAGGATTTCTTCCTACTCTACACAGATCCCTTTAATTATTTCTATTAATATTTATTCTATCGTGATATTCAATAGGGAATTGCCATGATTCCTTTTTTCATTTACTTATTTACCGTCGTATTCCCCTTTTGTGTATTAACGACGCGACTTTAATAATGTGATTTCGAAAAATACTACGTTTTACATATGCAATACTACTATGCATTTACATAAAATATTTCTTAATATATTTACACCACTCTGACCTAAAAATCGTAAGTTTGACATGAGTTTTAGACTCGTGGTATAAAATATTGTTCAACACTGGTGGGTAAAAAATGGGAAAAATGTTTAATGCGCTAAAAAGTCAGCATATCCACCAGTGTCAAAAAGTACTATTATATCATAATCGTAATATATTAGTATAATAAACTATTTGTTCTATTCGTAACCTTCGTAGCAAAGTTCTAGTTAAAGTTTCTGAATCTGTTACGCCACATTCAGGTGCGAATTTTCTCTTTTATCATATATGATCATTTATTATATATAATAATTATTTACATGATTGCATGCATCTATATATGAATAGATATATTCGTGTATGATTATATGCAATTATGTATAATTATATACAAGAAAAACATTAACAATTTATTTAATTTTTTGCCAACGTTTGGACCATTTCGTGTATGGTCACCTTCAGGTCTATACAAGAATTTTCATTTATAAAGAAGAACTCACCACAATATTCTTATAAAACTAGCGCATGTTTAAAAATGTGTTTAGTAAAATTATGAACTTTACTATACAGTTTTAATTTAAAATTTATTTACCATAAAAAGCTCTTTTGGAAAAGTCACATTTGAAAGTCAAATTTAAATAATGCATCTCAGAATGAGATGTTAGTCAAAGTGAGATTACGCTAAGACTGAACCCAAATATTACAAAAATTTGAATCGATCCAACACGAAAATAAGAATAAGAATCATGATAGAAGAAAACTTACATATATATACTCTCTGTACTGACAGTCTGTAGCTACTTTGTATGCTTGTTTTAAGAACTGTATGTTTGTTTTTCTGTTTTCCTTTCTTATCCAAAATCGTTACTTTATCAA
The DNA here is from genome assembly GCA_900490025.1 of Megastigmus dorsalis. Lineage (NCBI taxonomy): Eukaryota > Metazoa > Arthropoda > Insecta > Hymenoptera > Megastigmidae > Megastigmus > Megastigmus dorsalis. The sequence continues at coordinate 78,924 of UELU01141254.1, forward strand.
GGGTAAATGAGTGCCCGGTCTCCATTGAGTGCAACGCCAGTGCAGAACGTTTATTGCAAAAACGGCTCTAACGTAAATAAACTTAAACGTATAAGATCGAGCAATTTAAAAAGTATCCAACACTAAAATTCGAGCGATAAGAACAAATACTTCTTACAGAAGGCTACTAATAGGACAAATGTATCATACTAGTATATGACGATTATAATACTAATATATTATGAAATATTGTATAAAGGATGAATCGATCCCGTCGCATTGGCTATATACCATTCGATAGATCACGGAATTCTAAGAACCACGTATCTTTCTTATTTTTTCGATCTGCCAAGTAGTTTCCAAGCTATTAATTGTTAAAAGTTTGTAAGATGAGCCAATCAGCGGGCAGCTATAGCTGTCGCCCTCTGTAAATGTCCATTTCGCGAGCTATCGAATGGAATATAGCCATAATGCGACGGGATCGAATCATCCCGTATAAATGCACAATAATATTGTATATGTAAATCGTAGTATTGTTCGAAATTACATTATAAAAATCATGACGTTAATTAATACTCAAAATGGGGATACGACGGTAAATAAATAAATAAAAAAAATACACATAAGGATTGCGAAAGATGTTCAAAAGTTAAATAAGTTTTAAAAATGACAATTTTGAAACTAATAAAACACTTTTTTCAAATAATAAAAGAACACAAGTTATCTTAAAAAATAAGCTCTCCAATAAATTGAAAATTTTATGGATATTATACAATTTTATTTCATACTATTAATTACTATTAAATTCAAATCACGATTAATTAATCACACTAAACGAATTTTCTACCCTTAATTGATCGCTCTTTATTATTACTATCCGTAATGTAATACTGTATTATTTAACAAAGAGGCTATTTGAATTGCCTTAAATACTTGACCATATGAGTCTTTAAATATATAACTTTATTGCAGCATTTTATTTTTTATTTATATGTTAAAAATTCACTGGTATATGTACGGAATACTTAATTATTAAAAATATTTGTACTTGTATGAATGAACCTCATCAGGTTTGGTGTCAATGTAATGTTTGAATTTTTTCTTTATCTATACTATTTCTAATTATTTATTTTATTTACTTATGTTTATTATTATTACTTATGTTATACTTACAAATACTTTGACGGCTCTGTTTTTGCAAATGTTGAAGTTGTTGACTTGCTGCACAGTAGATCCTAGACACTGTATATCGCCTGTCAAGGTATGCACTCAGTTACTAGTTGTGAAATGGCGTCTGCACATTGCACATGCATTATTGAGAGCCCGGTTCCTACTAAAGTCCATGCGGCCCTAGGACCCTTCGGGGAGATAGAAAAATTACTTGGGTAAAGTTCCGAAGACCGCCTCATTTGTTTACCTGTAATAAGCCTGGGTTGAGGAGGTGGGGAGGGTCATTTACTGCAACTTAGGGACAAGTTCCAAATTCTCATTTCCTATAGCCGATCCTGGGAGATTCACTTCCTACGATCGGCAATAAAAGCTTAGCAAGCGTTGACCTGCCCGGGCTTGCTTTATGTTTCGAGAAAGGGAAACGCTT
>UELU01141257.1:0-85116 GCA_900490025.1 Megastigmus dorsalis
GTATATATATATATAACATATATACTTTAAGATAAACAATAACAGACTCAATTGATACAATTTATAAGTTAAAGCAGAAATGTACTAGTCGATATGCAATGCCACTTCTGGATTTCTTAATACCAGTAACTCCTTTTTATTTAGAGTGAAAATAATCATGAATACTTTTTATTAGTATTTCCGCTTATAACGTAAGTGTGTATATTACTTTCGATCAATAACCCTTGGACAGCTATTGATTCTTCTGAAAAGATACATAAAACTTAGACTTTCGATACTTGGTATAGCCTAAAGAAGTATAGTAAACATACGAAATCCATTTAACAAAGAGAAGATCAATTATTACACACGCAATTTTATCTCTTTATTTTCTAAATTAAACTGTGAAACATTTAGCGTTAAATTATCGCTAATTTGAAAAATTTAGCACTTGAGTAATTTGAGCTCTCTAAATTCTTTACAAGGCGAAAAATCAATTTTCAGATAATAGGCTGCTGTTAATTCTTCTTTGGAGTAGCCACTTCAACGAAAATAACGAGGCTCTATCTTCAAAAGTAAAAAAGTTTAATAACTTCACGTCGCAGAAGTTAATTTCATCAAGAAAACAGTTATATTTTAATAATATTCGCTTTAAATTTATTCGCTGTACGCATACATTCAAGTCATCTTCGTTAGCATAAAAAAAATCACAAATTAAAGGCCATTCCACAACCGAACGCGTTTAAAATTACTCAACGTACCCGAAAAAGCACACCGAGTATTTAAAACACGAAGGTGCACGAGCTTATTTCTGCCCGTCACGCGGTCAACAAACTGTCTTATACTGCCCCAAAGGAATATCACACATCGATCGCCGCACGAAATAAGTCAAGAGTTTTACTTGGCCGCGCGTCTAACGCTCGTAAAAGCGTCTTCTTTGTCCAGAGCGCGCGCGCACGAGCGAGCGCATGCACACAAATTCCTCGAGGCAGGTCTCCCGAGGTAGAGTCTCGGTAATCGGCCGATTCGTAGTCCAGTTGCGTCCCCAACGAAAGCCTCCCGATAAGAGAGTCACAGCAACGTTATTATACAGCCTTTGAACCGTCTGCATTGCTAATCCCTGCGCGCGTTCCTCCCGTAGCCCCCCGCTGAAAACCACACACGTGCACACACAGAAGAGTCGCATTGTGTGCACACACACCCGCGAATTCTATATTTGATGTGTCTGACTACCTGTTGCTGTGCACATACGCTCTTCGCGGTTTTATATGTATGTGTGTGTATGTGTATAATAGGTATACATGCCTCGCGAGCGAAGCGTCGAGAGTTTTTGTTTCTTTTCTTTGCGCGCCGCGTGCGGCTGCACGAGGCTTCGTTGTTTTTTTTTTTCTTCGCGGGGAGGGAGAAGAATGCCGGCGTGTGGCGTTAATGATTCGGAGGCGCCGAAGGTGCTCTTTTTATCGCTCGCCCAGGCCTATTATTTTCTTGTTACCGCTTGCCGAGTGTTGACGGATGAGGCTTTGATCCTATAGGGGCTTTTAGTTTGATGTGTGACTATATAGGAAGCGAGAGTGTCTCGAGGGAGATTTCATGCTTTGTAATACTTATTATTTTGTGCTTGGAGGTTCATAATTTGTAATAGTCCTTGTATCTTTCAGGTTATTTTTTTAATTCTATTAATTTCATGTTATTTTGATTGTTCTAATCGATGCATAAAAAGTGTATTTATGTGAGATCGTCTTGATACATTATTTTTTGGAAACTAGTGCGTGTTCTTTACATTGCAATATGTGTTATATCTTGTTTAGTTTCCACAGTCTACATCTCATAAATTAAAAGATTATCTTTCGGTTTGGAATTCATTAAGAAAGCGCCAGTCATAGCAATTTGTTAACATTTTATATTGCCCAATGATAAAAAAATTTACATATATAGACGTTGCACGAATCCGAACGAATAAATTAATTTACATACGATAATGTCATTTTCGTTTTCCTTTAAAAGTCAATTCGCTAATTTTGAATATGAATAGATGAAAATTTAGTACTAAAAACTGTTGTTTCGTTTTTTGATTGCAAATTAACAATCCACATTGTCCATACTTTTTATTTTCATATTGACTATATGAATTTCTCATTAGAAAGTAAAAAATGATTTTTGTTCCATATACTTTATGCGCATAAAAGCAACGCGTGTGAATAATTTTTATTGTCATCGCTCTTTCATCGTATCTGCATGGAAGCAGAAATTGGCAATATGAGAAAGAGAGTGTCAGATTATTCCTGGGGGAAGTGTAATTCCTTTCATTTCTACACTCGTGCTTTTCCGCTCATTAGCTGATAAAAAGTTTCCCTGTCACAATAGAAATTGCTTTCGATTGTAATGCATACATTAAAGTTGTCACTTCAGTTTTAATATAGGCAAAGTGTATTATGTATGATTATCTTTTATTATGCAATAAAAAGAAACTTTTCTTTATCCCTGTTCATAAATAGCTTGTCGTTGTTGTTTAAATGCAGTTTTTAAGATTTTTGTTGGTGCTGTTGTTTTACTTAGTTTAAGATTTTTTCCAAAGGTTCAAAAAGAATATAAATTGTCCAAATTCATAATGTATAACGTAAATAATAAGTTTTTAAACTGGTTTGCTGTTTTATTCTCACAAAGATAATATAAATAAATCTTTTATCTATTTAAGCTCTTCATTTTTTTTTCATTATACTTAAAGCTCTTTAAAATCCTATCTACATTTTCATTTTACGTTTATTCAGCTTAGATAAATTTTTTTCAAATTCAAGAGTTTTTTAATCTTTCGCTTGTTATCATGACACTTTAGACTTTGGAGTGCACGGTAAAGTGGAATAAGTGATTTTTTGCAACTTTACAGAAATCCTTATCAAGATCTTGATGAATATGAGAGATAAATTTTCAAAACTGAGAGAATAGAATAAAGCAAAGCTCGTCGTAAAATTTTCATTAATGTAAAAAAGACTTGTCGAAACAGATGAATTTTATAAATATTACGACGACTTAGGATCACATCTTGTGATAACATCATTCAATATAAGCCTTTATCAACGTTTTGACAAACCCCTCCGATCTGCTTTCAGAAGTGAATGATTTTGTCGCCGGCAAGAGAGGAGGCAGGAGCAGCAGGAGCAGCAGGAGCAGGAGCAGGTGGCCAGCTGGCAGTGAGCATCAGGCACCACGCGTCACGCGGGGGTCGTGGGTCTATGGGGGGCTACGCACCAGCGGGCCCCCAGTCCGAGCCCGACGACTGGCCCAGACTGTCGGAGCAGCGCCACCACGGGCAACGGCGCTCTCGTAAACCATCAGCAGCAGCAGCAGCAACAACAACAGCAACAACAGCAGCTGCCACAAAGCCCGGCCAAGCAGATGAAGAGCCCGGCGAGCATCATGAGGCAGTCCAGCCTCACCAAACTCGGATCCATGATCAACACCGCCGTCAACAAGCGTGCCGGTGAGATCGTCTTTCAAAACTCTTTCCTCTAACCATCATTTTCCTCCGTCGAGAGGGTGTTTATAAGTATTAAATTTTTCATTACGAGCAATTTCCTAAATTCTATTGATTCTAAATTGCTATGATGCTTTTGTCTAGTTTCCATCGTGGGAAAAAAGTGGAAAAAAGAATGAATATTTAAAACTGCATAAATTTAAAAAAAAAGGCTCACATAGCTAAACGTAATTTTTAAGTTTCCTGTTAATGCTTGTATAGCATTTTAAATAAATGCCCGCATATTTAAAATTTTACAATAAATTATGGCATTTTTGAATGTAACAGTCTGTCCAGTGATAATACTTTAATACTAAATTACTGTTATTTATTATTTACATTACAAGCGACAAAGGAAACAATGATTATTAATTTCATATTAATTGATTACGTATTATTATGCTCATAAACACGTTACAGCAGTTGTGAATTTACACATATGTAAATGTACATTTGCACAATTGCGGTCCGCGGGATTTACACAAATGCACTTGGCGATATTCAGTCCGAGCATCTCCTTCATGCGCCAAATATAAGTGTGTATGCGTATGTGTGTTTGCGGAATATGGCAAACGTATACGCAAATATGATTGAATGGTTGCAAGTCATGTGAGGTGCATTATCGTATTAAATAAATTGCTGCCAAGGGTAGAGTGTGTTTAATCTCGTTAAAACCAATTGTTAATCACATGAATACCTGTATATTAATATATAGAATATCAAATTTATTTTTTTATTTTTAAAATAATACTTTCGAATAGTATGATTTCTATAAAACTATTGAATCTTGGTATAATATATATTGTAATGTATTAAAAAACGATTATTATATTTTTGAGAATTTAATGAAGCACAGTTGTGGATAAATTCAGAGCGCTTTATCTGAAGTTTGTTTTTCTTCCGCACACCGTGTACGAGGTGTCATTGTAATGTTGCATATTCAATGGTAATTATGCTAATTTTTATAATAGAACGTCTTAATTACTATATACATATAGTAAAATCTAATACTTGTGAAGCCACTAGTAGAAATATGAAGCTTAAAAAAGACGAATTTAAAAATTTACAATTTTTTGAAGGTAAAAGGTTGTATTTTAGTTTCACGATAAAAGGTTTTTCGCACACGTGGCTTCATTACCTATGATCTACAAGCGATATGAATGTGCTGAGCCTTGTATCCTGTAGCCATCACAGATCTGAGATAGGGGTAAATAAGTCCATTATTTACATTTGCCAAATTTAGAATACCAATGAATATTTTATATTCAGTGTAAATTCATATGGCTTTATGATTAGAAAAATATTGAAAAGCGCAGTTTATTAAAGTAATTGAGTAATTGTTAAGTATTAGAGTAATTGTTTAATTAAACTGAATTTCTGTACAAAATATTCACTTAGTCCTTCAGTTTACGATCATGACTGATATTTTTACGTTCAGAAGGGTAGCAACTGCCGGTATCGGGAAGGACATAACAGCATGGTTCAAGTTTCCTTATTGTACGCAACAGTACGCATTACCTACGGGACATTTTTTGTAGAAGAATGGCTTTCTGTAGGGAAAAGTGATCAATATTTTTGTCTCGACAAACAAATTAATAAGAATTAGCATGTTTTAGGAGTAAACATTGGTCGATCTTCTGGAAGTCACTGAAAAGTTGAATATTAGAGTTGCGCGCCACCTTCAACTAATATTTACACAAAGACACTTTGGGTTGAGCGTCGAAATATTTGGAGCTTACACTATACTAATATACTTTATCGAATTTACAGATCCATTATAAAGTGAAATTTGCGTCACACAAATTACAAAAAATACTTTTTTTTCCAATAAATTTGTTCACGCGTTAAATAATGTGACTCCTGTAGGCAGTTCGTAAAATAATGGCAGGTATAAGATTAACGGTTGTATATCATCACAAATAAATGGACAATAGAGGAAATGCGGCGAGTTGTCATATTGATTTTCCTCTAAAGCCCTGAGTTACTACGCATATTTCATTTTCGCTTTCCATTGAATTGCTGTATCATTAAATTTACTACAGCCTTAAAATTTATGAAATTCGGATGTCCGCACATCAAAGCTATTCATCGCTCTACCGTTTTCAACCTTCAATCAATAATTGTGGCTAGCTTTTTTACATTGCTCTTTATCGTCTTAGAACTTTTCCAACTTTAGATTCATTTGAAACTTTCCTTTTGACGCCTACGGTCATTAATAATACAAGCTATGGATATTGCAACATAGTTTTAATATAATTAGAATTCATTATATTTATTGTAATTTTACAAATGCTTTGTTTTCCAGTAATCAAGGTTTGTTTGGATTTTCATTTTGCATTAACGGGTGCACATATTCGTTGAAATAAAGTGAAATGTTACAATTTTCAGAAATGCAGGATTTTCTTTTTGCTGAAAAATTCGCTACTGTTTGGTAATTATAAATATGCATTTATTAAAATAAAAATCGTTCGATATGTATTTATCTTATATAGTTTTCATTCGAAGGTAACATTACAATGGTTAACCATTGACTCCACATGAAACTCTATAATTGACGCAAGAGTGTAATTGGAGGTTAATTAGCAAATTCAATCACGCGCCACGTGAGCAAATCGACATACAAATTTTCCTACTATCGAATTCTCTGATATTATGCAACGAACGTTTCAATTTCCAACTGTTTTACGTAATTACTATAGCTAAGCAAAAGACTCGACACCGACGACGACGTCAATCATTCAATCACGCACCAATAAATCGCATTCGAAAAAAAGTTCGTACATGCGTCGCGAACAGTCAATGTCGCTGAAATTAAAAAAGTATTTTTCACTTTGAATATTGATACGCATTTTTTATTCAACCTTTTCATACTCGCAGAATATTTTTGCGTTCTGTTGAAATTCGTTTCTAGAGTTTTCTAAATATTTGTATTCGATGTCAGGAGTTTCGAATGAGTAAAGATGAAAATGTTTCAATTGGAAACGAAATATCAAAACTTTATGTGTGTATATAAGCTGACATTAGAATATTAATTTGTTTCCGTACCTTGAATGGCTTGAACCATATGCATTCAATGCATTAATTGGAAATTGATGTACTACTAACGATATCGAGAAAGACAATCATTTAATAAAGCGAAAAGCGATTTGTCGTCGTCGTCTCGAAAGTTTCTTAATTAAATTGTCGAACGCGAAGCTTTTATCGATGTTGCTCGAAACTTATCGATGTTACACATTTAAACAAATAATCGAAGCTCAAATAGCGGCTAAGGTCGGCAACTTTTCTCGTATCCGGCGCGGGGTTCGGGAGAGAGATACGCTAAAACCTCGTTATGGCGCTGAGAAAACAGAGAGAGAGAGAGAGAGAGAGAGAGAGAGACAGACGACGGCAGCTGCTGCTGAAGTAATGAGCGTGAAACTGTGTTTGCATAATTGTGTAGAACGCGAAAAGAGCCCACAATTGATATAATTCTCATTGTTCCCGCTAAAAGGGACACTGTCGAGACATTTCTCTGAATTTCTCAGCCGATTTGCCAGCCGTTTTTTCTTGAGCTTGGTGGAAAAAGGGAAAGGATTTCATCGATAATGGAATTTTTGTTCGTATTGCTTTGAAAAAATGTAAAAAAGCACGTCCATCAAATATTTTTATTTATTTTACGTGACAATTCTAATAGATTGTGTTAAAGGTAAATATTCATATGTTATCGGTGTTACACCGGTAAGGTGAATGTCCCAATTTCTACTCACGTCCCTATTTCTACTCATTTAATCTTTTTTATGTTAATACAAATATCAAACGTATTTCTAAATTATTTAAATATTTGCAGACATATTTAATCAATTAAAAACAACTAATTATAAGATTATGAAGTAAATACAACACCTATTACAGAAGCAAGACTATGTGAGTAGAAATAGGGCTTGAGTGAGTAGAAATTGGGACATTCACCTTATATCTGTCGCAATTTTTCTAGGAAAATAATTGTTTCTTTTTTAAACTTTCGCTTCGAATGGAGACATAAGTACTGCAGGGAAATGATAATTATACGGGATCCCGATAGTACTTTTGCTTGGTTTAAAATGATAAAAGCTAATTTACATATCTTCCCTTCGACCTTGTAATTTTTTTACTTGGCCTAAACTTCTACTAGCTATTGTGCAATTATTTAAAAATTCCGTTTCTTTTTTAACTTAAATTGAATTTCAACGGTAAATGTTAACTTTTTCATTTGTTATTTAGACATTATTCCTCATCGAGCTCGTGCATATTAACGAAGGCTTTTTTCTTCCTAATGCAACTATTACATTTAGAGCAATTATCTATGCTTTCCTCTTATGTTTCGTAAATTTATTTAATCCATATTCGTTCACGTTCATTTGCAATCACCTTTAATCTAATATCAATTTACAAACAAATACCAGCCTTAAAATAAAAGCAAGCATCTCTCGCATCGTAAAATCAAACTGTCGCGCCATTTACCTCCAGAAACCCACAAACTCAAAATCCTACATAGCCCGATAAACACTCGGCTTGTGTGCTTGTGTGCGTGAGAGCGCGACAAGAACGGACACGAAGGCCCTACAACACGAGCGGCAAACAAAACGGAAACGTCAGCCAGTCGAGGCCACGGTGTCTACCCGTCCTGCGGTATATTATACGATGAATTCGCGAGCCCGTGCGCGCGAACGTAAATCCTGCAGCAGGTCGCAGAATCTCAGCAGTCTCACCATCCACAGCATCAACAGTCCCTCCGTCCTCGATTACGAGTTCGAGGAGTACGAGAACAACGCCAACAATAGGAATCTTCTTTACAGGGATTATTGCAGTGAGTTGTGGCTATGTAATACGATTGATTTTGCCTTTCTATAATCGCGTTATTATAGGCGCTTGGAATGTTTGTGTTTACGCGTTGAATGTCGTCGCGGAGCTCGGCGTCGACCGGTGCCGGGGATGAGTTGTGGAAGTTTGATATTTCCGGTTGAGAATGTTGGCGCAGTAGCGTAGTTTTGCATGGATTTTTACCTAGGAATCTAGGGATGCATTGCTATATCGAGATTCCAAAATTGTGTCCAATGATGTGACAATGTTCGGGAACACCTTACAGGTATAGAGAGAAAAACAAATCTGGAGTCAATGTTCCGTACGAAAACAAATAAAGGGTAGAAACATAAACAGTTGAGATTCGACTTGTAGTCCTGGTATCCATCGATTACAATAAATTCAATCGCATGGCCTTGTAGTTATCCTGTATAAAAAATATTATTCTCGTTATGCAATTAATTGATAATTAATTTGTCGTTATTATTGATGAAGTATCCACATCAAACAATAACATATTATGTAAATTTTATGTTTTTCAATAATTTAATTATTTATAAATTATGTACTGCTATGTTATAAGAGTTAAGCGTTCAACATAATATTGTTTTAAAACATTGAGTGTTTTGTAACGTTTGATCATAAGATTTTAATAAGTGATCTTGGAGTCTAAAAATAAAAACATTTTAAATTTCATCATTAGATTGCGCCTGTGTAAAAAAATATTTAGACAAAATCAATATTTTCATATATTGGGTTCTCAAGTACTTTAGAAAGTTCACAATAAAGCACACCATTGAAATATATAAGGTACAGCTTGACTCTTCGGGAATGATTATAAATCTACGAAGCTCATGCATTATGTAAGTCAGAAAAATTCTTGTCAAACTGATTAATTACTAACAATGACTTCTATATTAGAAAATAATAAGGGTGTAGTATGACTTCTTATCCGAATAAAAGTCCGATGCAAATTAATTGTATTTCAATTATTTCCCATCAGCTGTTTATTTCTTTCAAATTTTCTAAATTATCGGAAACCGATATTCCATCACTTAAATTCTTGTTTCAAACAAATCCAGCGATAACGCGAGAAAATCGATATCTCTATAGACTATCTGGGGGATACGTTTTGAACTTTCATCAATACAAAGTGATCAAACGTACAGCGGAATAATACGAGAATGAATCCCTTTCTTCTATACTTCTTAAATTATTGAATACCAATAAGTTTTTATAGTACACATTTCGAGCAATTAGATACATCAATTTCGAATTTATTAAAAACTTTTAGATTTTAGTCTTCATTACTTTCACTCATCAAGTTTTATGCATAATTGACGCTTCCATTATGTCAAAGTCATTATCGTGCTTCTAGCTATATGTAAAGCACTTGTAAATTTATGCATATATGAATGAAGACAAGACTAAAGGAAAGCTTTAATTCATGAAGAAGCAACAGTTGTTTATTAGACTTTGCCTTACAGCAAAGTAAAGCGACATTTTAAAATTTCATCGCGGTGCACTAACATCATTTTATAAACTGAATTTTTTTCCTGCAATTTAAAACTAGCAATAGTCTTAAGGAAATTAAACTAAAAGCTTCCGAAAGCCCTTAAATTAAATCGCCCGGTGTAGACTTTCGAGTTGATTTATTTAAACGCATCAGAGCGTTGAATACTTTACGTAATTTATGATAAAAGTAAATAACGTAATTATGCCGGTTCTAGATAAATAGCGACTTGTAAGCGTTTAACGCATAAAGTTCAAATAAGCAATAGTACTAACATAAACTATAAGTTTCTAATATAAACTATAAGTCTCTGACATAAACTATAAGTCTCATTATAAATTAATAATCAAACGGAAACAGTGCGAATTTCTATAGAATTGTTATTTACTTGATTTTTCTTGTCCCACCCATAAATATGTACAATTATAAATCCTATTTGCAGTAATTTGATTAACTGACCTAATTAAAAATCTGAATTATTTAAATTCGATTGATAAAAAATATAGAAAGTACGTATCCTTTGAATCACAGATATCCGAAAATCTAAAATAACTTTATCTTTCGAAGTTCTGTTCAATATCCATCATTATACCTATATATGCAACAAAACACATTATATAGCAAACAGAATCTGTATTGCTTCAAAATTTTCATTTACCAATACCAAAATGAATTACCTATTTCACCTCGGAAAACGTACACAAATCGAACGTAACACAGACCTATAGACAGATTTATATTAGCACGAGCATCAATAATGGCGAGAAATACGTTCGCAGGAGAGAAAAGCATTACAGCGCAGCAATGGCAGCATCAGCCGAGAGCTCGGCACATCTTCGCGGTCCCCAATTGTGCCAATTGCATTAGCAACGAGTCCCTAATGCGAGCGAATTGCTCGCTGTTGCTGCTGCTGCTGCTGCTGCTGCACCTAAACGCACTTTGCACCAATATAACGCGCGCGGCTCCAGCTCTTTTATACCGAAGACATCGAGAACCGTTCAGTTTATATCTCGCTCTTACGGACGCGACGAGGACAGAAACGTGCAGTTCCTGCAAAAATTCCTTCTCGATTCTAAAGTGCCTGTATACCTCAACACTCGCTATACGCCGTTTCCGCTCTGCTGTTCGCGCGCGTCGTATTCGATTTGCGTTGATGTGCGCGCGATTGCGAGTGTTTATGCGGGAGGATTGGGTTTTGAGCGGTCGACTATATGTATATGGGACTGTGATGATAGAGGAAAATGCTCGCGGATGTAGGTAGGTTCGAGGGAATAAGACTCGTTGTGTGTCTATAGCATTTATGGGTGAGCGATTGGGGCATTTTTCGTCTTGTCGATGCTGTTGTTCATGATGCTATACATAAATTTCTTTAAGCTTCGCTCGATCGAGGTCAAACAAATCTATATCCATAGAGAGATTTATTCGTAAGAAAGGTTATAAACAACTTTACCGGAGTAGTTCGCAAAAGTAAAAAACATGTTTTATTTGTCAGTATCCTTGGCGTTGTGTATAGTATAAAAAATAAATATATTTTGGTTATAGTACTGTATATGTATGACTTGCGTACGTGTATAATCAATATCAACTTTTTGGATAATTTTTTTGTACTTTTTCTTTTAAGTATAGAAATTCTAATTGGTTGATAAAATTGTTGAATAGTTATGCAAGTATGTAATCGAAAGAATCTTGGCAATAAGTGCACATCTCGTTACAAACATTTAAGGATAATACTCTAATTGAAACAGTAAAGTAGAGTTGCTAGAAGATTTAATTAACTCGTGTTTGAATGCTCGTGCTAGATCCCTTATCTGTACAAATTGAAAATTTAAATTGAAAAAAAATTCGCCTGTAGAATACATGAAATTCAGAATGAACTATCGCGACAAATGTATACAGACTATCCCGTAAACTACGTAAAATCAATATATTCTATTAGTTTAACAAAGTTGCATAATAAAAAGTATACGAAAGGTTTTAATGGGTGCTAGGACCATCAAAATTGAGTAAAGATTTAATAATAAATAAATTAAACTTGCGTACGAGATAGAGGATGCGTATATACGATATAAAATTTAAATGAGTTTCGCTCGAAACACATTTCTCATCAATGTTTCGTTCGTCCAACATGTTCCATGGATATCTGCACGATGAAAGTTGCAAGGATGCATCCATTTGCGCATTTAAATAAAAGTTTGTTTCATTTTTTATTATTCATATACAGTACATGCAGCATACCAATAATCCACAAGCTCTTTTTACTCGTATATACCTAAAAAAAAATACGCGTACTTGGATATTTAAGAATTAAACTCGATCAGAATATATGTATATTAACGGTTTACCATTGATTTATTTTATCTGTGGGTGGTTACTTATCGTGGGTGTTACTATAGGTACTCGATTGGGTGACCGCTCGCTAAAAACTTCACGGAACTGCGTGACGGTGTCGATAAGGCGGTAAACCGATAGGTTGGATGGGTAGTGATCGATTGAAAAATCAAGTATAGTCGTCGAGGATTGACCTTCGCTGCCCATAGTATACTCAAAATATACTCGCTGATGCGTTCGACTTTTTGCGTAGTAAATAGGGTAGGGACAGTTGTGGGTGTACGAACCAATACTGGAAAAAACTAGTCTAAAAAGACAACAGCACGAGGACCAACTGGAGTGTTACGTTGATGCTGTTTTCGATTGCCCAGCTCAAAATATCACGCGCTTTTTCTTTTGTGCGAATTCGTTCGTACCGTTAATAATAATGTGTTCAAATTTCTTTTTTACAGGATTTATAATATGTTAAATATTTATTATCGAGACAGAAATTTAGTGTGAATATTAATTTTTAATGCATATGCATTTATAATGATAATTAAAATATAATTTCTGTACGTGAGTGTGAGTTTATTTTCATATTTTGAAGTATATACCTAATAACTATTCAAGCAGTTCAACCAATTTTACATGTGGCGCGATAATTAGAAAATCGATACATTGATTATTATTTACAGAATAAAAATTTATTTTCTTGATAAAAAAAATACAAATTTTTAATATGGAACGAAATAATTAATGTGTATAATATTGATTTTAGATTTTATTTAAACCGAATCAAGTGCCTTTTATGTGTAGCAAATCAGTGATGTAATAAGTTCAAAATTGAATTATTAATTATTTAGAATTATAATCTAAGGCTTACTCTGTTTTCTTAATCTGCTCAAATGAAGTATTAAGCCAAATTATTAAAAAAAATGTGTAGCACTGATGTGTTCATTATCGACAAACAAAAGAAGGTAGTACTCGCAAATATATAGAGATCATTAGGTTTGCAAATAAAATTTTACTCATTTATTATTACAACTATTAATTTGCGTAAAAAACCTTTTTTTCTTAAATTCATCAATGAAATTGTACTTTTTATTATCAGCTATATAGTAATAAACAGTATACACATATTCTACAATAACAACCTATACGGTGGCTTTAAATAAAGCCCCCTAATGAAAACACACAAATATAATAATAGTAAATTGTACAAAATGCATCTCTTTGATGTTACTGCACAATAAATACTTTCAGGATATGATAATGTTTACAATTGCAACGAATTAAAAAATACGAACGTTCATTAATTAAAATTCGAATCGGAGCTTAACTAGATTGTACCATTATTATTAGCTGCGATGAATTTTTATTATTAAAAGCGAACGAGTCATTATTTGCAGCACGCCACGATTGCGTAACGAGTTTAAAAATAAAAATTCTAAAATTAGTCTAATAAAAATTGTAGCTCAGCTCACCTAATATATACGATTGATTAATTTTGCTATTTAATCTTTAAATTGCGCTCTATCTTTGAGTATCATCTATCGCCACATTATGGAGGCAACATATTTTAACGAGGAGTGAATATTATAATAAATTCAAAATGCTGTATAACGAAAAGCATATAGCCGGCGTACAATATTAAATAGACGCGCTGAATGCTCTAGTATTTCTCAAGGAAAGAGACTATAGAGAGATTTGTACAATGGTCTCTCGTGCAGATGTTTACGAAAAGACTGTCACCGAGACCGCATTGCGGGAGCGTAATATTTGATACTGCTTGAACGCACTTCAATCCGCACCGCGGTAAACTAATACTGGAAACTTTGACAAAGAGAGATAGAGAGAAAGAGAACGACGTCAATGGTTTTAAATGGCCTACAGGGAATTTTTCTTACCGGTACAATATATCTCAAAGAGCTTGATGAAATATTAATTGAAAAGTGTGATTGAAAAGTGATGCTTATACTGGACAAGGGATATATCTGAGACTTTTTAAATGAATTATTGCTTGGAAACGAGTATTATAACCTACTTTTCTTGGTAAATTTAAGCTTTTCTATAAGAGAGTATAATGTAATTTAACTTGTCTCGATTACAATTGAGTGTATCGAACCGATTGATTACATTAAATATCGCCCATCAATCTTTACATTTTTCGACTTCGCGAACGACCAGCACCGCAAACTCCGTCAGGCTATAATATATATATCGCAATCGTTGACCTAGAAAAAGGCTTTAAGGAAAAACGTTTTAAGCCGCTTAAAAGTGGAGGGGTGGAAAATATACGTAAATGCATATATACTCTCGAAAGTGTTAAATGTCTCGTGCAGTAGGCGAAACCGACACGGCTACGAACGCGTCTATACACCACATACACACACACACACACACACACACACACACAGATACATCAGCGGAGGAAAAAGAAACCCTTTCTCGCAAAGCGAGAGATAGAACAAAGGAGGCATAGAAAAGAAAAACTTTTAGGCTGAACAATTGCGCAGTGCACGCGGATGCAACGGTTCGCGATACAATATATATATATATATCCCTCGCGCTCGTCTGTCGTGCGCATATACAGAAAGAAAGGAAAGAGAGAAAGAGAGAGAGAGAAAGGATAGAGAAAAGCGAATAATAGCCCAGCACACGGACTGCAAGTTTGGCTGATTGTTATGCTTCGCGCGCGTCTATACATATATGTACAATTGCGTCAAAATGTGCATTCGGTCCGAAATCTCAAAAACAGTTCGATAGATCGAAATTTATAAAATAAAGTTGTACGCTAATATAATAAATCGACCGTAATAGAAGTTTCTGGAAGAGCTGCTTATTCTTTCACCGTCGATGGAAAGCCGCTGACCCTTTTACAGCAGCAGCAGCAGCAGCAGCAGCAGCCGTGGCTGCAGAGAGCTGAATTGTCATGCTCGAGAAGGTACGTCGGCACACCTCGGGAGGAGACCAGAGAAGCTTTCCGGAAGAATTGCTTAGCCGCACACACGAGGCAGAGAGGGAGAGAGAGAGAGGGAGAGAGCATCTATAGGCTCCGTGTTGTAGCAGAACAAGTCGCTCGGGTCTATCCCCTCGCGGGCAAGCTTTGCCCCTGTCGCCAGAGAGAGAGAGAGAGAGAGAAAGTGGCCGAGAGTGCAAAAGGGATAAGAGACGGCGAGCGAAAGAGTATGGATGGCAAAAGTGGCGAGGAGCCTAGATAAGACTTTGTTGCGAGCTGGTGCTGCTGCTCGAGTGTCTGACTCTGTGCTCTCCTTCTCATTTTCGTTTGCGCTCGCACACGTTGTACAAAGCGGGAGTTCGCGGGAGTTTCATTACGTCAGCGCTGATTGATTTCCCCGCGACCGAGAGAAAGAGAGAGTATCGCCGACGATCCGTTCGAGAAACGAAGAAAGTCCGCTTGCTCTATTTCCCTTCTGGCATTGTTGTGCAGCGCTTCGTTTAGTTTCGCGAGGAAGCCTGCAATATCTTACGACACGCGTATTATAAATAAGTAAGATGTGATCTTATCTTTGGAGTTACGCGCGCGCGTGGTTGAGAACAGAAAGGGGTGCGATATGGTTTTATAGAAAAGCGCATGTATCGATCTGTATGCGAAATAATGCTCTCTGTTTACGGAATTATGTTTTGCGAGTCGCGATATCGCTTCGAAGCTTTACGACAATTGATTTTCCGCGCGAGTCGATCGATTAATAAACGCATGCGATTGTTTTGACGCAGGTGAAACTGCATTATCCCGAGCTTTGCACATTGTTTTTTATTTGTTAAATATATGCGTTTTGTTGGCTTTCTAGTTCAACGGTAGGAAATGCGGTCACTGATAGGACACAGCTAGAGATAATAAAATACTTCCTTTTTCAATTTTGCGTTAGATATTTTTGTCGGAAGAATCTCGAATTGCATTTTTCTCATCTTCATATCTCAATTCAGAGATATTCCAGGAATTTCTTTTTTCCCCTCGCATTCCTCGCAGATGACTGCTTTGTATTTTCTTTCGTTCGAGTATTCCCATAAGAGCGTTATTATGGTTGTTTTAATATTAATTAAATCATTAAAAATATACGATTACAGCTGATCAGAGTGGTTTTAACGGCGGCCGTAAAATTTGCGAACGCGCCTTATCGATACCTGTCTCATTCTACGCGATACACTTACGCCAAATATAAATCTTTCCTCGGACCGCTTGCATTTTACAATATATAACACGAGGCTATATAAAATGTTATCGCAGCGAATACACTTTTTTATTAATGCCGCCATTTAATAATCGAAGTCAGCTGTTCGAATGGATTCGTCTGACCTCAAAACGCTTTCCCAGATAAGAGAAAACAAAGGCGCACGACGATAAAATTTTACAAGATTCTTTACAATTATACGCCTCGCGCACCAAGTACAACAATGCGGTTAAATAAACAAATTTACCCGTTTGAATTTGACCTCTCTCGAGGCTTGGCAGCACGGGATTTGCGATGCGGGTGGCGACGGCGGCGGCGGCGGCGTTTATAATGCCTAGAGAAAGCCGCATGTTTGAAAAGCGGTAAATGCTACCTGTACCGCGCTGCGCAACTTGAACTTTATTAAGACTCGCGCGCGTCTGAATGTTATCTCGGTAGTTTGCCAACGCTAAGGGATGGATCCCATGCAGTTTGTAAATACTTGGAAGTTTTCGCGAGCGCCCGCCTACCCACGGAGCAAGTTTCCAAATGAGTATTACTACCCCTCCGAATGGCGCTATTGCATTTAATATGAGCTGTGTTAAATGTCAAAAGTACCGTGCGAAATTAGATGTCGTTACTACGAAAGGGGGGGAACTGGTGGTATACTTTGGAAAACATTTTATTTCTATTAGATTTTTTATTATTTTTTTAGTGCGAATAATAAATTTGATTAACTGGCAACTCTCGTTCTTGTTCTTCTTCTTTGTTTTTTTAATTATGTACCTGGAAATAAAATATGATAAAAGTGTTTTTTTAGTTACTTTGTAAACACGTCGTAATTCAATATTCAAAATGATGTAGCCCATGAAAAATTTAATCGATAAGCATACATGTTGTTCATTTTTAGAATAATTTGACCTCTTTTCTCTTTGGGAAATTTGTGGGAAAAACTTAAAAGCTCTAGCATTAAAGAAACATTGTTACATGTGGCCAATTGAAACCTTACTAACTTAGAATATCATATTTAGAAGCCTGTATTAATTTTGCAAAGCCGATTTGATTCATAAATTAATAAAAATGGAATTATTTCATTTATTTGTACATTTAGAAACAATATCTTAAAATTTTAAATTTTATATGTCGATTTCTACATTAGCTGAGCATGAAGAATTTCTGACGTTCATTTTGAAAGAAAAGCATTTCACGTCTTTATTCTTAACACACACTGACTGAAGCTTAAAAAACTGTCTTAAAAACTCGACCAAACCAGTAACATTTAAAGCACGACAAACTTCAATAACTTTCAGCGCTTATTTAATCAAGTTTTTAAGTGCATCTGCAAAAAAGACTATAAACATTAAAACAAACTGTATTTTATAGTTTATATCCCAATTACAACTAGATTATATTCTTCCAATATTTTATTAAATTTACAGTACTTAATTAGAAACTTTTTTGTGTATAATGGATGGATGAGACTTCGCATTAAGCGGGTGATCGCTTCCAAAAAAGCTTAATCAACCGCGCTCATATCTAAAAAAGTCACAAATCTCCCAGCCTCATCAATCAAAAATTTCGTCTCTTTAAGGATTCTAAACTTTCCAAGTACTCATTTCACATCCGATATCTGAGATTTTTTTAGGGCCCAATTCTGTGCTAAAATATAACTGTTTAAAATAAGAATTTAAAAATATTATTATAAATATTTGTTCACGTGTACTATACAAGCAAGTCATTGATCAAATTTAAAAGCAGACCATTGTTCTCATCTGACGGATATTAATGGATTCAGTCAGTTAAAATAACGTTTACCATAGTTTACAACTCCTTTTTATCGTCAGTCCCTTTATCCTCTACGCATATACACAACAAAGAAGTACTTTTCACCATTTGCCTTGATCCAGCCCATATAAATACAGTAAGAAATCCAAAATACAGATCTCTCGGTTAGTAAACACACGCCAGACAGTGTACGGGGGCGATAACAGGCTGGGGAGGGATCCGAAACCCATCGTCCTTTCAGCGCCAAACGAACGATCCCCGAATACCTTACGTAAACCGTATCCACGGTGGAAAATGCACGATTCCGGGGATCATCTAATAAAGCAACTGCGCGGGCCGCGCAATAAGCATGCATGCAGCGAGAGAGAGAGAGAGAGAGAGGGAGGTTGGCTCGCGTGCGAACGAGGATAAAACGGTCGACGCCTCGCGCTCGTTCGCAGGAGCGGGATGGATGACGTTTCATGATAAAACGCGCGCCGCTCGCGGTACTACACACAGTCACGCAGACGCACACACACACACACACAGTCACACACACCATAGAGGGAGAGAAGGGGCCGCGGCGATCGATTTTCGCGACTCTCTTTCGGCCTCGTGCAGCTCCTCTCTCCTTCGCCTAGCCTTCATTGTTCTCCATCATCATCCCCGTACATACAATAGGAACGCGTCGGACATACGCACTCGCACAACCTGCCCGACTCACATTCACGCATCCGGTGTGTACATAGCTATACGAATAAAGTTCTCGAAATTTCACTATATAGGTGACGGTGTGCCTTTGCTCTCTCTCTCTCTCTCTCTCTCTCTCTCTCTCTCTCTCTCTCTCTCGGGGTCACTCGCTCGTGTCTCTACCCTTTTCTCCTCCTCACCCTAGACATACACACACTCTCACACGCACTGGCGCACGGAAACACACAGACGTATAGCAAAGGCAGAGACCCACAACCTGTGCACCGAGAGGGAGCGAGTGAGAGAGAGAGAGAGAGGGAGAGGGAGGCCGCGATTGCGCGCTACAGCGCGGGGAGGCACAGTCAGATGAGGCTGGCTCATCGTCGTCCAGGCTTGCCGGAGAAGGAGAGTGAGAGATTCCTAGTTTAATTTCGGCCCTCAGCTGAGGCACGCACGCTCGACTAAGGCGCAGGCGCGACTCGCTCGGACGGAATCACCTGGTAGCCCTTCGCGCGCGGATCGTATATACATCGCCCTGTAACCGCTCCAGTACCGTACATCTATACTTGATCGACTGGCTTATCGCTATCTCTCTGTGTGTGTGTGTGTGTGTGTATCTGTGAGTGTATGGATTGTTTTCGTTTCATACCTCCCCTCCACCCACACACGCACAAGCACACTGACAGAGGTTCCTCGGTGATTGTTATACCAGTTGGTTTCCGAGGGAAAACGGGTGTTGGCGGGTAGGATTGGGAAACGTTGGGTAGAGGGTGGCGCCGTATACGTGCATAGGAAAGTCACTCGGGCGATTTGGCGCGATTCGATCGGCGAGGTGGTGTATATACGTGCTTACACGGCATCGTCCACTGGAGCCGCGGCTGTTGAACCACTTCTCGCGTTTATATATGAGTGACGCGGGGGAGTACTGCGAGGCATTGGCTTATTAATATATGTGTGTGTGTGTGTGTAGTTGACCGCCGGAGACGACGCAACATGTGTGAGCTACGACGAGTTCGAGGTGTTCGGTAGCGAGGATGTGTACGCGCGGTGTCACGAAGGCCAAGATCGGTGTGCCCGTGGTCCAAGTAGTTCGATGATCTTGTTGTGGGTATCTTCTCGGGCGAGATGAGCTTATCGATAGGTGGAAATGAGAATTGAGATTGGAGGATGGTTTAAGAGTGCCGGAGAATGAATTGAACGGGCGGAATTCTATGGGATGTCCTTGTAGAAATTGATAAAATGTCACTCCCTCTTTCAAGGACAAGGATGTGTATAATTTAGAAAAAAAAGGTAATTGTTCATTTTGATGCATCGCATTTATCACGTTTGACGATGAAAATTCTCAATTCTCATTTCATTTATTGCGTTGTATGTGATAAACTAACGCAAACACTTTCTAATCGCGCTAATTTGTAAAGATTAATAGCCAATTAATAGTACAAGTCAACTGTTCGATAAAGATATTGGAAGGATATGAAGGACGCACTTTTCTTGTGTAAGTGTCAAGCCTTGGGGGTATAGGCAGGCGCACCATAACAACGTCAACCTTTTTACTCGTTATACGTCAATTAAATTATAAAGCAATCTTGCCAATATATCGCCTTTCACGGAGTGTCAAATTACTTTATAAAATGTGGTATAAATTCATTATCGTTATAAAATTTCGGGGTAACCTCCACAAATGATTTTATGCGGAGAAATCTAAAGATAAAGTTTTTCATACTTTTTGATATATAATTCCAAGCCTATAAAATTAAATTTCTTTATATAAACTAGTTTTCTCTTCGTCCTTGGCATTTTAAACTAAAATTATAATAATATTAATATAATCGTTAATCTATAACTATGCTATATATATATATAAAGTGTTGTTTATAAATATATATTACGACAAAATCGTTGAGTGTTGCGAATATATTGATTGTTATAAAATTCGTAAAATCGATACGTTATATATAATGCATTTCAATTACAAGATCATTTGCTATACCCCAAATAAAAATGTAAATAACATCGTCGTCATAAACGACGTTCAAACGACCTGAAATTTAAAGCCCGTGAAACGATAACTTTAAATTAAAGGAAACATACACTTTTCTACTTTTATTTTTTTTCAAACGCATACATATACATTCATTAAAATTCAATCAGACAAAAAAGTTTGATTTTTATTATATTTTTATTACAGTCTACCGCAATGCACTAATGCATTTGTTTTATTAACGCTCACGCAAACGACGAAGCTAATTAAGGATTATTTTAATCAGAATTTGAAACGGTTATACGCAGACTGCAGCTGGTGACGTTGTGTTCTCACATTAATTTGAAAATCCACGGTGCAGCAACTGCAGTATAATCCAACCAAAATCATTAATCTCTCTCTGCGCTCCCGAGTCACAGCTATAAAAATTGCAGCAGTCCGCTAATGGCGTTTCGCACATTCTCACTAAATCGTCCTCGACTGCTTTCAATGCAACGACCTACGTCAATTCTCGTGCAACGTCTGCGTACCGTACAATGATCAACTTCATAAAATATAACGTAAACAATTTAAAACATTTTAAACGTTCGATGAGACGAGATTAAAAGCAACAAGAGTGTGCAGCGTCGGATGAATTCACGGCCCCAGACTAAATAAAAGTGGAAACAATTATTCGTAACATGCTGTTAGATGTTTCACGAGCTTTAAAGCAATCCCCAAGTTTCTCTCTCTCTCTCGCGAGAAAAAGAGAGAGCCGCGACTCGCTATAATAAATTTAAATTCCTGCTTAACCGCGCCGTCGATTCGCGCCAACTCGCCAATTCGCCGGGTTCCGTGTACAGCGTACATATACCCATTTCCGCAAGGCTCCGTATCCAACGTATTTCACGAAAATCGCCCAGCGCGAAATTATCGATCCTTTCCACAGCCAAAAAAATCGGGCATACATCCCGGTGTACAATCGAGTTGGCTCGCGCAAGAAGGGGCTTCCATCATCGACATCGTGTCGATAAAAGAACGTAATACTCGCGCGGACGCGAGGATAGCGAAATCCGTCTGTCGAAACGCGCGCTTTATATACGTATATGCGCGCACACCTCCCGCCGCGGCAGTTGGGCAATCAGCGAAAAGCAATAATCGCCGATTAACCGATCGTCCAGTGCAATCAAGACAATCAAACGAGTGTGTGTTGCTCGGCATTCGCCAAGGCCTCTCCGGGGGGAACTTTTGTGTAGTCACTGAGTGTGTGTGTGTGTCGGTCCGCCCATATCCGACTGCGCCTGCGTATATGGGCGACCCGACATACGCGGGGAGAGAGAGAGAGAGAGAGAGAGAGAGAGAGAGAGAGCGGATTTGAACGGTAAATGGCACAATATTAATATTAGCCGCGGACTTGGGAATGATGACGAGTGTAATGGGGTGCTGCTGGACGTGTTCATGCTGAAATATATGTATATGCTTATATCGATATTGCCGCGATGTCGTTTAGATCTGTTGATTCGTTATGCGGTAGTATGAATGTCGGGTATTATTTGTGAATAGCTGCGATTGAATTATCGCAATGCAGTGTAACTATTTGATGCATTTGATTAGATTAACAGAAACTGATATCCGTAAAGAAATTCATGCTGTTCTCACGTTCAATTTTCCGTGGCTATTAAAATCCTGTTATTTTAGTCCAATTTTTGTACGTGCTAATTTTAAACTTATGTTTATCATATGCCATTTCTGTAACGGTCTAAATATAGAGTTTGCATTTTAAATAGACCAATTTAAAGTTTCGTACTTTATGCGCGATATATTAAATTTTTGCACGGTTACGAATTAATGACTGCTTTCATTTTATTTTGTTACTGACTTCTCAAAGCTCAAGATACTTTCAGATTATTATACTTATTAAAATTAATTTGTAACAGCAATAACTTGTAATTATTTCAATATTCATGACACTATATATTATAAGCGCAAACCACAATGAAAATTTACAACTCCTTCGTGTCGAAAATTAAAATTAATGCTAATCACTTTCAGTATTTTCTGCGCTAAGTTTTTATTACCGACAAATACGTTGACGTGTTACATCGTTACACACATACACTTAAACACATTTCATAAGGCCAATCACCAAAAGAATCCGACGATATCAAAAGTTCATTGTTTGCACGTTCGATCTTTTATATACCGGACGACAATTCTGAACTATATGTATATCGGCTGACTCAATTCAAGGCCTAACTGATTTATACAATATTTTATTAATTTCACCGTACTCAACGATCTTCCTCGGAATTCGAATACCCATTCAATTTCGAAGAAACAGGAATTCATTTGAATAGTGCATTGTGTGTAGAGTGTCGTAACAGCCAATAAAATTTCGAGGGAATTGAAAATTTCGAGCCAGAGATGTCCTCGCTTGGATAGGTCCAGTCATACGCAGTAGCAGGAAAGGAAAATTTTAAATCTAACGTAACCGAGAGACTCACTGATCCACGTTATCAAGAGAGAACAGCGCGAGTGATAAAATATCATAAACTCGGTTGTAAATCAGCGAAGCGCAACGAACTCGTCGTGTCAACGATTCACATCGCGCGGAGCACAACCACCCCCGTCCCTCCGCCACCGCCCCTACCCCCCACCAAAGTGTACAAGATCCAAAAATAAAAGTCCCCCGTTCGACGTGTAGGTAAAACCGCATATATGTACAGCAGAATAGACGAGCTGTCGAACTGCACGAGGGACGTGGTCCACAGAATGGCCAAATCGATGTGAGAGAAAGAGCATCGCGTACGCAGGTTCGCGCGCGCGGCTATGGAGGTCTCGCCGATGGACGTGTCCACGAGGACCAAGCTCATCTCCTCGCTCGAGGAGCTGCACGAGAAGCTCGCCGAGCTCTTAGGTAATGTCTTTGGATCGACAAACCCCTTACCCATTTGTCCACTCATGCAATACGCTCTTTTATGTCGTGTATTGCGAACTTTTCCATCGAAATTTTGTACCGTTAATATTTGCATTTGTCTAGTGAGTATATTTAATTACGGAGAAGCTTTTGCGAATAGATTAATATTCTCGAATATGCAAATGAATGTCGGAGGATAAAAGAGGTCGGACATTGAAGAGTAGACAAAAAAACTGGCTTGATTTTAATTTAAAGCCATTGTGCTTATGTTGTGGAAGTAAAATTGGGTTATCAATGTAGAACGGAATCAAGTGTGGCGCAGTCAAACTCTTGCCCCTGTGATACAGCAATGGTAAACACGATGTAAATGTAGTTATAATGTTCTTGATGAATAGTTTTCCCGCTTAAATAAAGCTCTAGATTTAACTGCACCCAACTGTTCCAAGATATGCCTTATACCAGTTCCTGCACTTAATCTACTTGTAAACACAAACCTATAGGCCTATAGAACTGATTTACGTTTTGTCCCGTTTCAATATTTGGTACAAGCTTCTTGCTTATGAAGGAACTCTTTACGTTATACAATAAAGTTTTAAGTTGTACACAGCGGCTGACTTTTCAAAGTATATTATTATCTCTGTTCAATCGCGAGTCATGTAATCACGAAAAACGTATATTTTAAGTGAATGTATATAACTTTAGAAAGTTATTAGATCACGTAGATGTGAATAGTTGACAAAATAACTTCTTAGACTCAGCCGAAATTGCGATATCTTATCTTCTTACGGCTATACGTATAGATATAAGTTTGCGTTGCTTTAGAGAGATTTTAGAGAACTTTTCGTCTGGCATATCCTCATTCCAGAGCGATTCTTTTCATAGGCATACAAAGTTCAATAGCAGATGCAATTCACTGGAATTAGTGGATAGATGCCTTATTGAATTTGTGGCGATTGTAAACTTATTTCACAAAATATAGTTTTCAAAAGATCTAATATGCCACCGCTTTTATCAGATACTTTTAATATTCTTTAGAAGCTATTCAGAAACGTATACTATAGCTTGGATAGCGAGTCGATGAAGAAAAATTGAAATTAAAATCAAAGTATGAACTCACAACATTCTTTTGCTAAATCTTATTGCTAGATTAACATCTATATGAATTTTTGAATGATAGTACATCATGTGCGATGCAATTAACACACTGACACCTACAGTTTGGTAAACTTACAAGAATAGGAATGATAAAAGTTTTTATTTTAAATTCTATAAATAGGGTTTTTAATTTATGTTACATGTCAGATAATAGTATCAAGCTTTCGTGATTGCGAGTACTTATTCTTAGTGATGAAAATTGCGATGAAACTTTTCCAAAGTATGCGGTACAAAATTTCGATGTCACGTTCCAAATTGCTCTCTAAATTCAATTTTGGAGTAAACTTACTGCTTTGTAGGCAGCTTCTACATTTGTCACGATAAAAGGATGTGTCAATTTTCGCTTTAGAAGCAACTTTACTATATTAAATCTGGATATATACTTTATGCTTCTAGGCTCCGGTTCTTTACATAATTATACTTATACCGTTTTTGCAGGAATCTTTTCAAAACGCATCTCCATATGAACTTATCCTCTTAGAAACTTATCTTTTGAATAAGTCATGTGTAATTTTCAACTTTAAAACCCGCTTTCTTAGGAAAAAGTTAAACTTGTTCTCGCAATTTGAATCCACACTGTAATTCACATGTTTCAAATGCGTACATAAATTCTTATTTTTATTGCATGGGTTTTATTTAGTTGTTTTTACGTGTATGCGATTGCAAAATTCTTCAACTCCTTTCAATTCTTCTGAAGTGATTTTACAAGTACGTATTATTCTACTAAGCATCCGATACCATTCTTTGATCAAAATGTGGACACGAGTATATGTATATCTACTAAAAGCATCAAGTCTTGAATAAACATTACGATTTAATAATGATACAATAATACTATTACTCATCAAATCTAATGTTCATTGGGGCGTGGTTTTATGTTCTGCCACAAAGGATTTGATATCTGCAGCCTCTTGATAAAAGTGTCAATGGGGTACAAAATAATTCCAATGGGAATTCCATTTTCAACTAATTAAGTGTAATACCTATATAAATTTAAATTTTAAGTATAGCAATTCCAGAATATGTGCTAATAATAATTTTTTGAAGTTTTTATAAAAAAAAAATTCAATCTTTTATTACATTACACGTAGAATCTATTTTTAAATGCTGTATTCAATATGTGGAAAAGTTTTATTAACTAAAGTTTAACTACGTTTACTACATTTTAACTTGAATTCGATTTACAAGGCGTTAATTGACACTGAATATTGATATTATCATTGGTAATACATTTACGGTTCAAAATAAAATTTTCGTCCGAAAATATTGGTCGATACATTGTAGTTGAACTACTTGAAATTCAGAAAATAGTTTACATATTATGTTTATGTCAAATTCTTATGAAAAAAGTAACATTTATTATAATGAAATATTACTCCAGAAATATTAGAGAACAATTGGACAGGTGTATAATAATCCAAATGGATAATTCTGATTGTAATTTTTTTCTTTTATGATACTTAAGGGGAAACATCGGTGAAAATAGGAAAAGCTGCAATTTTAGGTAAATCGACTTTTTATTACACATATGCTTTACCCTAATATATATTTCGATTTATATACATATAATCTCTATAGTTTAATGATCATGATACTTAAAATTCGTTTGCAAGTCATTAAAACTTCCAGAATATTAAAGTAAGTTAAATGAAATGCACATTTTAATTAAAATTGTTACTTTCATTTTCATAGCTGTTGTTTAATTAAAATGAAAGCCATTTTCAAGTAGTAATAACTAATATGTGTGGTGCCTCAAACCTTCTATGTTTCAGAATTTGTTAGATAAAGTAATACTATTAAATATGAAAGCTTAAATGGAAATATTAGTCTCAGTCTAATATACAAGAAAGTTTAATTTGTTATAAGATATTTTCTAATCACAGATTATAAATTAGATTTAAAAAGTGTTTGTTAATTGATAATTTGAATGCTCAAATCTTTAATAAGGTATAATATAAGAAATACTTACTTTCCAATATTCTCTGTAAAATGTGAATCACGTAAGAAATTATGAAATAATCTGTTGAGGATGAGCAAACATCTTGAAATTAAATAGCCATTCTCTTAGGCTAATGAGGAAACTTAGAAATTGCTTATTAAAAACTGGACATAACACAATCGTTACATCTACATAATGCTAGTAGATACAGGCGGAGCACAGTAAGGCGTGTTTTGCCAGCTTTGTATATTGTCTACTTAAATGATATAAACGGATACAGTCGATATTGTCTTGGCAACTGATCGGATTTACCTTAATTTCTCCAGTCTTATCAACATTTTGTTTTCAACAATTAATGCATACAAACTAAAGTTTGAAAACTGCCTAATTTATTTGTATTATTGTAATATTACAGATTAGGTTGTCTGAAAGGAGGATCCCGATGGGGTCAGGGTAAAATGTACTATTTGGAGGAAACGTACAAAATCTACATCGTCACTTTGAGAGCATAAAAAATATTAAACTTAAAAAAATGTGCCTCTCTTACACAACGGAAAAGTTGTAAAAAAATTGATTGAAAATCGGGTTCTTCTCTACTCGACTGCTTATACTTACATGTACATTAAGCAAAAGTCTTTTTATACTCTAAACGACAGTGGAAGATTAATGTTTCCTTTGCAATTTCAATATAGGAGCCAGCGTCGGGATCCTCGTTTCAGATAATATAAAAATTTTCCAGCTTTAAACATTATGCACTACACTTCTATAATATTATTGTAAAACAATTTTTTTTCTTCATTTCTAAACTAATATATCAATTTCTCTCTCCCTCGCTTTCTCCTTTATAACCCACTGATTGTGATATCTACAAAGAACTTGTTATACGCGTATTACACCCTCAACGCTGGTTTTATTACAAAAGCGAACATCTATCCGTTCGCATCCGTCGTGTCTAGTTATGCGGCTATATAACCAGGTATGTGTTATAGTAGTGTGTTAGGGGTCACTGAATAATTTGCACGCGCGATGCGCAATGACGCGATGGAAGGAAGTGCATCGTGACGGGGTCTCTATATATCTCTATCTCTCTCTCTCTCTCTCTCTCTCTCTCGGTGCACAGTAGTAGTAGCAGGAGCAACAGCAGCAGCAGCCGAGGGCTCGACACTCGTTATCGCATTTCACGGCTTGCACTTTACTGCGCGTCGTGGCTCCCTACTCA
The DNA here is from genome assembly GCA_900490025.1 of Megastigmus dorsalis. Taxonomy (NCBI): domain Eukaryota; kingdom Metazoa; phylum Arthropoda; class Insecta; order Hymenoptera; family Megastigmidae; genus Megastigmus; species Megastigmus dorsalis. The sequence continues at coordinate 27,948 of UELU01141257.1, forward strand.
TCTTCCCTTTCCGATCGACTCGTTCGCTCTTTTCAAGGTGGATCTACGCGAGCTTAAATTCGTATCCTTGAAAAACTATATCGCTTTCGCCACGAACTCGTGTCTCGATAATTTAGCGGCGATAACAAGCGTCTCCTTAGATATGTGAAAAAATCTACAAATACGTTGTAGTATTTGTATAGTGAGTATGAAATACTTAAAATTTTAATTATTCGATATAACATATGAAATGGGTTTCATATTGAATAAATAATGCCAACTCCTATTTAGATGCTTCTCAGAGGCGGTAAAGTTCATTGGTCAGTTTTCTCAGTGCACAAAGTATAAAATAAAAATAAATAGCCTTTCGGGAGTTTAAATAAATTAGTTTAAAATTATTGTTGGATGTTTGTCCAGTGTGAAATATGTACTGAAATTAAATCTGCAGTACTGTTTTAATATTTTCTAATCACTCTTTTTTATTTATCAGATATAAAGGTTTATTTATTGTTGACAGATACCGTCAATGCGACACTCTATTATATTTTTTAAATAAATTACCCACATATCACGAAATATACAAAAATCGATCGACACTTAAATTTCAAACTTGATATGTGAAAATAAAACTTAAAATCGTGACCAATAGCTCGTTTTATAATAATGATCTCTATTTAAAAGGTACCATTCGAATGCTACTTAAGTGCTTGACAGATGGAAATTGAATCAAGTATTATTGGTAAATTTTGAATATTTCGCTTACGTAACCAAAATAATTAAATTCCACGTCTATTCTAATAGATAGATGGGTCAATGAAATCTTTTTAATAACTAACAAAATTACTAATATCAGGTCTAAAGCTTCCTAAAATTAATTATGAAAATTCATAAAATATCGATAGGTATTTTGATTCTTTTGTGAAAATCAGATGATGCTAAAAGTATGGGTTAGAGGAATTGGAGATTCCATAATTTTACCTTATTTCACTTTCTATTTTTAACGACATTCATCTTTTTAATAACTAACAAAATTACTAATATCAGGTCTAAAGCTTCCTAAAATTAATTATGAAAATTCATAAAATATCGATAGGTATTTTGATTCTTTTGTGAAAATCAGATGATGCTAAAAGTATGGGTTAGAGGAATTGGAGATTCCATAATTTTACCTTATTTCACTTTCTATTTTTAACGACATTCATCTTTTTAATAACTAACAAAATTACTAATATCAGGTCTAAAGCTTCCTAAAATTAATTATGAAAATTCATAAAATATCGATAGGTATTTTGATTCTTTTGTGAAAATCAGATGATGCTAAAAGTATGGGTTAGAGGAATTGGAGATTCCATAATTTTACCTTATTTCACTTTCTATTTTTAACGACATTCATCTTTTTAATAACTAACAAAATTACTAATATCAGGTCTAAAGCTTCCTAAAATTAATTATGAAAATTCATAAAATATCGATAGGTATTTTGATTCTTTTGTGAAAATCAGATGATGCTAAAAGTATGGGTTAGAGGAATTGGAGATTCCATAATTTTACCTTATTTCACTTTCTATTTTTAACGACATTCATCTTTTTAATAACTAACAAAATTACTAATATCAGGTCTAAAGCTTCCTAAAATTAATTATGAAAATTCATAAAATATCGATAGGTATTTTGATTCTTTTGTGAAAATCAGATGATGCTAAAAGTATGGGTTAGAGGAATTGGAGATTCCATAATTTTACCTTATTTCACTTTCTATTTTTAACGACATTCATCTTTTTAATAACTAACAAAATTACTAATATCAGGTCTAAAGCTTCCTAAAATTAATTATGAAAATTCATAAAATATCGATAGGTATTTTGATTCTTTTGTGAAAATCAGATGATGCTAAAAGTATGGGTTAGAGGAATTGGAGATTCCATAATTTTACCTTATTTCACTTTCTATTTTTAACGACATTCATCTTTTTAATAACTAACAAAATTACTAATATCAGGTCTAAAGCTTCCTAAAATTAATTATGAAAATTCATAAAATATCGATAGGTATTTTGATTCTTTTGTGAAAATCAGATGATGCTAAAAGTATGGGTTAGAGGAATTGGAGATTCCATAATTTTACCTTATTTCACTTTCTATTTTTAACGACATTCATCTTTTTAATAACTAACAAAATTACTAATATCAGGTCTAAAGCTTCCTAAAATTAATTATGAAAATTCATAAAATATCGATAGGTATTTTGATTCTTTTGTGAAAATCAGATGATGCTAAAAGTATGGGTTAGAGGAATTGGAGATTCCATAATTTTACCTTATTTCACTTTCTATTTTTAACGACATTCATCTTTTTAATAACTAACAAAATTACTAATATCAGGTCTAAAGCTTCCTAAAATTAATTATGAAAATTCATAAAATATCGATAGGTATTTTGATTCTTTTGTGAAAATCAGATGATGCTAAAAGTATGGGTTAGAGGAATTGGAGATTCCATAATTTTACCTTATTTCACTTTCTATTTTTAACGACATTCATCTTTTTAATAACTAACAAAATTACTAATATCAGGTCTAAAGCTTCCTAAAATTAATTATGAAAATTCATAAAATATCGATAGGTATTTTGATTCTTTTGTGAAAATCAGATGATGCTAAAAGTATGGGTTAGAGGAATTGGAGATTCCATAATTTTACCTTATTTCACTTTCTATTTTTAACGACATTCAACTTGAGAAATTTCTTTCCCTATTCTTTTTCTTTTAACAATTAGTACTTGAACGTACTTCTACGTTAATTAGAATCCGGGTTACAGTTTCTACATACGCCTCACATTTCATCCCCAATGTTACGCACGATTTACTTTTCTATTATAACTAATAAAGTATTTAAAAAATATCTTTATGCTATTATTAGAAATATTTTTAATTATGTCTATTTCGAGCAGTATTTAACAAATCAAAAATTGCTATTTTTATAGAATATAACTAGATTACCACAAGAAAATTCTGGATCTAATTAATTTCTGTTCTTATTATTCTATACTTCCATTATGACTAATTGTAGTAATGATCGATTTAATAATTATAAAGGCAATTTAAAATTAATTAGGAAACTGTTGCTTTAAAGCCATTATTAAAGTCCTTCTTTATCATACATTAGACGTTGAGAAATTCATATGCTATTCATATGTTACTTGAATAATAAGACGCAATATAATGAGTATCTAATTAAAAGAAGTCAACGTACTTTAAAGAATAGAAACAAGAAGTATATTTCAGGTAAATAATTTATAGCCATTTATAGTATTTGTATATCATAAAAAATATAAAATTCCATACGTCTTTACTTTCATTAAAATAATATTGAGTATCTCTTTACTTTTAACCAAATATTTGTATAGTACCCTATTGAAAAAACTCACGTGGTGAATGTTCAAATTTATTATGTAATTTTTAGAAATAAGGTGTCATTTCGGGAAAATTAAAAATTGAAAAATACTATATGAGCGCGTAACTTTGTAGATTAGCATGACAATTTTATAAACCAATTTATAAAAATCCACCTTCAATTTATAAAAAAAATACGTAATTTATACAACAAAAGAACATAATTTTATTCGAAATAGATGTTCAAAGATTTTCATCCTATATATAATTACATAGACTGATTTAAATAGCCATTTCGAATTTAAAAATTTTCAATATGATTACAGAAGCTGATTTAAAGTCTATGTTAGCAAACCATGCCAACGAAACGTCGCAAACAATAAATTTTTTAGTTCTTACTTATTAAATATCAAAAGCACCTGATTCCTTCAGATAGAATTTTTAACAGGTCAATACGTAATTTCTAAAAACCATGCCTTGGAACTAACAAAACTACGTAATTTCGTTAAGTGATTTCATAACGTGATTATATTACGTATTTTCCTTACGTGATTTTTTCAGCAGGAAGTAGATCCCATAGATATCCTTCATTTATAATTTTAGTCCTTAACTTTATCGTATCTAAATTTTGAAAATGGAAAATCGATATTAAAAGTATGTTATATTTAAATATATAATATATGAATATATAAATACTTTATATACAATTATAGTTATATATTAAAATAAAATGTTGATAAAATAGGAATCTTTTTCAATGTTCGCTGATAAGTATTTAGCTTCTTTTCGGCATCATAGAGAAAATCGTTATTCGTTATTTCTATAATTATTTACATTGAGTCCATTTATTTCGAGCGATCAATTTGATGGAGAATTTCTGCATCCAGATTAAAGTTCAAATTAGAATGCTTTAATTTCTAAATATTAGCTCAATTTGAATGTGATTTCGCAAAGACGTTATTTAGGAAGTTGAATAGTTGAAAGGCTGTATTTGCTCTTTATCCTTCCAAAGGATACAATGCGAAAGAACGTCTCAGAATAAGCTCGTGAGCACAAAGCGGGAGAAGTACACAATATTGTGTACAATAGTTTCTCCAACACGTGGACTAAAACATGTTCACGGTCAATAATCAGTACACACATTTGTGTGCCTTCACCTCCTCTTTCGCCTCCTTCTTTTTCTCTCGCATATGCGCACGCGTCAAAAACACGGTCTATTCTGTACGGTAGGCAGCCGCCATCCACTAGCTTATATAGGTACTAAAATTCGCCCTCTGGCTGGCCGCCCGCCACCACTGCCTCCAGTTGTGCGTCGTGCCATTCGTGCCGGTGTTCATATTATCTGTGCACGTGTGTGTATATGCGATGTCTCTTAAGATGTTCCTACAATGCAGCATTTAAGCTGATCCAAAATTTATATATAGTTCTATTTTTAATAGCTTTTATCAAAATATTCTTGTACAATTTTTAAAAGTAAATTCATATTTTAAATTTTATTTTTTTTTGTTGTTTGCGTTTATAATTAATAATAACAATATTTTTATAATTACAGTACCTTAAATAATATATAATCTGAATTCTAATAATTATTTAAATTTAGCTTTCAATACTCAAGCTTAAATATGTTTGTCTCACCTATAGTAAAACAGCTATAGGTTAGTTTGGTATATAGGGTGTGAGAACTATATGCATATAAGTATTCAATGTATTGATGCATGAGGATTGACTACACGATTACCGAGATCGAACAGCATTCAGAAAATCTATATTATTTTATGTAAAAACAAAAAAACATTAAAATGATATTAATTATTATTTATCCAACATTATTTTGTTTTCTTTATTGAAATAAAAAAGTATAATAATTCATCTATCCTTTACTTATCGCTGCTCGATTGCATTGTCGCAAACACTTTGCTAAGGCCACCAAACCGAGTGCTTCCGATTGCAGAAGCAGCTTTATACCTCGCGCAGAAGAAAACGCGCACACGTATACAGTTACATACACACGGGGCGACAGCAGAGGAGAGAAAATGGCGATGCCCGTAGTACTGCGTGCGCGAACTACAACAAAGTGCCGCGACTGAGTGTATTTTTTTCTCTCCACCTGTTTCAAGAAAGCTATTGTCGACCCAAAGACGAGATCCGCTTGTAAAATTACCAGTTCAAAAGTCTGCACAAAACTGCTTATTCGCCCCGAGACGAAACAATTGAGCAGAAAAAGAAAGAGAGCGAGAAAGAGAGAACCTGATCGGTGCATAACTATATAAGTGGTGTGCAGAGAGACAGAGAAACAAGGCTCTCGGGAGTTGGGGGTCGGGAGTCGGGACTCGGGACTCGGGCCTTTGCCTCGCTCGCCTCTGCGTTGCCTACATAATCTTGGAGTAGCGCGTTTTTCGCACCACACACACGCGTATCATATGTATATATAAATACGTAGTCGCGTCTGTGACGTCATACCACCGTCGTGCGGCGGCGAGAAAAAAAATCTCGCCAATATATACTGTGTGGTGTATACGTGTGTGTATGTGTGTAGCGTACGAATACTACGATTATCCGCGATCGCGCGCGCCGCGCCTGCCGCCTGCCGAGTGCCGCCACCGCCGCCGCCGACGACGAGAAGAAGAAGGAAGAGAGGATTGAGGAGGGAAAAGGAAGGCACACTCCACACGCGCAAAAATCGGAGTCGTCTGTGTATATGTGATCGACTCCTTTTTTTCTATTTCGCAAAGTAGTGCCGCGCGCGTGTGTTTGTGTCGGTGCATCGGAAAAAGAAGGAATATCTCGGCTCGGAGTTCGCAGCAGTGAATATCGAGAGACATTTGGTGCATTGGGACAGTACAATACCCGCAAGATTCGCCAAGCTCTCTGCGTCTGTCTGTCTCACTTGTGCTCTCCCTCTTTCTCTCTTTCTATCTATCTCTCTCTCTCTCTCTCTCTCTTGTGCATTTTGCGTTTTCGCCCGTGTGTCTGCGACACTGCGTCTCTCCCTCGCCGCGAGGAGACTGCAAAAACGCGCCAGTGTACAGAGCTGTATGTGTTTCAAGTTAGTGCGTGTACGTAAAATATCGGTGAAAAAGTCAGTTTCAAGCTGTGTGTCGACTCTGCGCTCCTAATTCGCAAGTCGGTATCTCGCGCGATCGACTCCGAAAACTCACGCTCGGGGGCTTTTTCCACATAGTCCGCTTTTCCGTACGTATACGGTTATACAGGTTACGAGCGAGGAGTGAGAGGACTATAGATCGCGTTATATACCCTTCTACGTGCGTTTGATCATCGTCAATCCGCATCACTCTCATGTACGCGCGCGCGTGTCTTCTGCGTGTCCGTGTATATATGTGGCTTCGCATATACGCGTTCGCCGGCGCTAAAGGACTCGCCTAGATTTCGCATCGAATCTCTCGATTCTTCATCTCCCTCGCTCGCTTCTATCTATCTCATTCTTTCTCTCTCTCTTTCTCTCTCTCTCTCTACTTCCCGGGCCAAGGGCGCGAGAAAGGACACAAAGGAAGAAGAGCAGTACAATTTTAGCACTTGCTCCGGTGGTTGAAACTTTTTTATCGTTATAGGGAGAGGCGATAGACTTAGGAGGAAAAAAACGTGGAATAAATGAGGGACTAGTCAGTGGTTAGACAGAGAGTTTGTTCGTTCTTTAATTGAAGGCGGAGGAGTAAACTAGTTAGCTCAAGAGAGTTGGTCGAACAAAGTACGTGAGAAAGCTAAGGTGTAAAGGAGCTTCGATCAACGTACGAAGCAGAAGAGTACAAGGGTGCAGATGCAAGCTACTCGCTATTGATTGAATAGGCAACATGGACTGCGGTGAAGCCTCAAGTAGGATTATATTTACCTGAGCATTAAATCATCGACTTTCTTATTCATAGATTGATAATTTATTTGCATTTAATTAATATGTATTACCTACTAAGTACATGCGCAGACTACTACAGTCTTACTTTTGCAAAATAGGAATATTAAAGCAATAAATATTTTATGGATGGGATATTTTTTAATAGCATTCTACAGTATTATCTACAGTATATTTTATACTTACATTTTTAAGATCATACGTTAAAATAGAAAGGGGTACTGCAACTTGCATTGATTAATTTCATAGCTGTACCAAAGATATGTTTAAGTACTTTGAGACTTTTAATATCAAGTACATGAAAAGTAAAGTAGTTCTGCTTCAACAGAAAACTTTTAAAAAGTTTCAAAAGATAAAATTGAAATAATAGGTTTTCTATATCAAAGTGCAAGGTTGTGCACTACTGATAAGTATGGTAAGCATGCGAACCAAGCCCCTAGCATAAAATGGTACAACCTAACCTCCTGAAATTATCAATTTTTAAAATTTATTACATGCTAGTAATGCTGATTTCAGTAATACGTATCTATTCTCAAGGTTTACACGATGCATATTATTCTATCTTGTTTTGTCAATAAAATACATTACTTTTTTGTTACACAGAGAAAAGTCATGAATCAAATTGATTTGTGAATATTAAGTTATTGGATTAATTCAAATTGAGTAATATCTGCTCTAGAGATTAAGCAATTTTGACTTAACTTTGCAACTCACTTGCTAAAATTGGACTGCAGTAAATATCAAGTTAACTGCAGATGTCAAATTAGGAAAGAAATAAATGACTGTTTTGATTAATTTTTCTTGTGCCACCATGCATAAATAAATAGTAATAAAAAACTCATTAAATTTAAAAAAAATGTTTTTAATTATTCCATGAAAAATTATAGATCAGAAATTTTATCATTTTTATACCAGCATTTTCTGGAATTATTAAATAAAGTTGTAAAACTTAATTTTTCGCATAGGTATTTGAGTCTTTCTTTTCTATAATTTAGTCAATTAATTGAGCGATATTAACTCAGAATAGTAAGATACATAAACTTGCTTCTAAGCCATTTCTACTTATGATTTTTCTCTGTGTAGCAGCTATAGACTGTCTTATTGTATTACATTGATCTTTATACAATAAATGTATTTACCAAGATTTAATAGTATTGATAATTAAAAATGTTTGACTATAAAGTTTTTTCAATATTACTACATTGAGTGAAAAAATTTATTCTATTTTTATTTTATACTCGTTATTTTGTTATAGGTAATGTGGATATTCAGTGGAGTTTCTCACAGGTGAAAGGAACCTTAGAAGATGATGTCACAGAAGGTAAATTCTTAAAGTGTTTGCTTTAATTAAACAAGACTCTTTAAATGAATCTTTATCTTATCTGCACTACTGCTTTACAAATTAAGTAAATGCTCTTATTTTGAAGTACACAATATGTATCAAAGAATTCCATGAAATTAATTTTTTACCAGTACTTATTGTTTTTAAAAGTATACTAATAATTTATTTTCTTATCCAGAAGATGTATGTAAATTAACTATATTTTAAAATCATTTTCAGAATCTAGTTATAGTCATATAATGCAATGTGCATACCTAAGAATGCATTTATGCAAATCATTTTTGAATAAGTAGCATGATTGTTAATTTTATTTAAATTATGAGTTCAGATAATTACATTTTAAGTAATTGTTTTTACCTATTTCAATTATAGCTATGAATTTTTACAACTAATTATTATGTATATCCAATAAATAATAAATGAATATTATTAAATTTTTGGAAGCTATTATTAAATTTTTACTTAATGTGCATATTTTTAATAATAATTTAATGTCTTTACATAAATTCCAATTTTACATGTTTAAAGTATGCATGTGTGGTTAACTTCTACAATATCATAGCTAAATAAAACAAATTATTTTACATATTTTCAGCTGACATTATCTCCTGTGTGGAATTCAATCATGATGGTGACCTTCTAGCAACGGGTGACAAAGGTGGTCGTGTAGTTATATTCCAAAGGGATCCTCTTGTAAGTGAATATTTTTTAAGATAAGCCACTAATTTTATATCTATATGTGTACTCCTTCATACACATAAATTTAGGCTTTAATTTTTAAAACATGCTTTTAATACCTTTCTATCCTGAAAATCTAAAGTGTCCTTGTAAAAACAGTTTAAGCATTTGTCATGTTTTTATCATTAGACTGCTGGATCATAGCCAATTGCTGCTGACGCTTTTCTCTATCTTTAGCTACTCATGAAATAAGAAATTTGTATCAGTGCATTAATTTTTTGGTATTGAACTATTGACTATCTATCATAATGAAGCTCTTGAAAGAATAACCTAGATTACATTGTTATGTTATTGCTTTTTAGTAAAATGTTATTTGAGTAATTAAAATATCTTTTATGAATGAAATATATGATTCTTTCGCATAGTTGTTTATATATTTTACTAATTAGGTATCAATTGTTTTTAATTTTGCAGAGTAAAAAACTTATTCCAAGACGAGGTGAATACAATGTATACAGTACCTTCCAGAGCCATGAACCTGAGTTTGATTACCTAAAGTCCTTAGAGATAGAAGAAAAAATAAATAAAATAAGATGGCTGAAGAGGAAAAATCCAGCTCACTTCTTACTCTCAACGAATGATAAAACAATCAAACTTTGGAAAGTTAGTGAGCGAGACAAGCGAGTTGAAGGTTATAACACTAAGGAGGAAAATGGCGCTATTCGGGATCCTGCATGTATCACTGCCTTGAGGGTAAGTGTAAATCATATCAAATCATATGTCTAATCTTAATACACATATTTATACTAACTACTTTTAAATAAAATTATTGAGCTAAATTTCGAAAATTGCAAAATCAAGAAAAAAAGATATTCAAAATTGGTATTGTAAACATTAAATAAATTGTTCATAATTGATATATTTGATGATTATTGTTATTCGGCATTAATTTTTTTGTCTATATTATACAGTGACGCTTAGTTTTACAACTTCTAAAATGATGAAGTCATTGCAAAACTACATATTGAGTGTTAATGTTTTAGGTACCCACTATAAAGCCAATGGAACTGATGGTTGAAGCTTCGCCAAGGAGAATATTTGCTAATGCGCACACTTACCACATAAACAGTATAAGTGTCAATAGTGACCAAGAGACGTATCTTAGTGCAGATGACCTTAGGATTAATCTCTGGCATCTCGAGATAACGGATCAAAGTTTTAGTATCCTTTTCTATGCAATTGAATTTTTTATCATATACTTTAATCTTGTTACTCGACTGATTGCGTTTATTTTTGCTCCGTTTTTATTAAAGACAATATTAATTTACAGGAAAATATTTTTTTAATATTTCTAAAGTAAATCTATATACTATTATCTATATCAGAATTTAGGCGATTTTGTCCAAAATTAATATAAAACATTATATGTATTTTTCAAAATATGTTCCTTAGCGTCTTGCACAGATATTGTAGACATTAAGCCCACTAACATGGAGGAGTTGACTGAAGTTATAACCGCAGCCGAATTTCATCCTGTCGAGTGCAACTTGCTGGTCTACAGCAGTAGTAAAGGAACGATTCGCTTGTGCGACATGAGATCAGCGGCGCTCTGCGATAGACACAGCAAGCTGTTCGAAGAGCCCGAAGATCCCACTAATAGAAGCTTCTTTTCTGAGATTATATCGAGTATAAGCGATGTCAAACTCAGTAACTCTGGCAGATATATGATCAGCAGGGACTACCTCAGTGTTAAAGTGTGGGATTTACATATGGAAACAAAACCTATCGAAAGCTATCCTGTATGTTAATTTTAACTTATTCTAATTTTATTTCTATAATACATTTGCATATCGTTCAACATTAATTATCATGATCAATAATGAATGTTTTAGGTACATGAGTATTTAAGATCAAAGTTGTGTTCGTTGTACGAAAATGACTGCATCTTTGATAAATTCGAGTGCTGCTGGAGTGGCAACGATTCGGCTATAATGACAGGCTCATACAATAATTTTTTCCGTGTTTTCGATCGTTCAACCAAGCGAGATGTAACATTGGAGGCGTCGCGTGACGTTGCCAAACCAAAAACCCTTCTGAAGCCCCGCAAGGTACGTTTATGCCTTTATGAAAAGATTAATTACTGTTTTAACGCTCCTTTTACAAAAGAAATCGGTTTAATCTTATTGAGTAATATATATAAAACCTAATTGTAAATTGAAAACAATATGCTTATTATTAATTTAAATGAACTAAATGTAATTTAAATGCACATTGAAATGTACAACTAAATCTTTTGATTAGAATTGTTCTGGTACATGCATATTTAAATACTTTTAATACTTAAAACGAGAACTGTAACATTGTCATAGCAAGTGTAAAATTAAAATGAAATTTTAATAGTCCTATTTTATGTATGGATTTGTGAAAGGAGAATTTAATGTTGAGTTGCTTTCCATTTTTGCTTCTTCCTTGCCCTAAAGACGTTTGCTTCGAACTAAGCAAGGTCTTATGATCTTTTGGATCGTTGAAACTCTTTTTCATTAACCCTAGGTCTGTACCGGTGGTAAACGTAAGAAGGATGAGATTAGCGTGGACTGTTTAGATTTTAACAAGAAAATTCTGCATACCGCATGGCATCCCACTGAAAATATTGTAGCAGTAGCGGCCACAAACAATCTCTTTCTGTTTCAAGATAAGCTCTAGCACATTTATATGCAGGTAAGATCTGTATTTGTGATGTTGTGATATAAATGTAGCTACTCGTCTAAGTGTTGGTTTTATTTGTTGATATTTGAGCTAAAGTCATATTATCAACAATGCATAATTTTAATTCAATTTTAATTCAATTTTGCAAGTCAAAAGGACAGATATGTACACTAAAATTAATGCTATAATTTTTTATTTTATGAAATTGATAGAGTACAATATACTGCTTACTAAAAAATTCTATTACGTATAATTGATTAAATTTAAACAAATGACTTTGTATTTCAAAAGTAAGGATTTTTCAATATGTGTTTCATATTTGAAAATTAAAATTTATTTTTTTATTATTTATTCACGTATTTTAAAGTAATTTTGAAAATTAGGATAGAAATTATAATGACAGAAGTTCTTATCTTTTGGGTTATAAAGAATACTAGTACAAACATATGAAATAGCACTAGTTGATTCTTCCCATTTTCATGCCATTTGAATGCCTTCTGCTACATCAAAGCGGCCTGTTGCTATTCTCACGATAATAGCCAGGTATACACAGACTTCGCAACAACTAGTCTAATCTGCTAACGTGCATGTACTTATATATTTGTGAGGCCAGTGGTCATAATGGCTGTATTATTCATTATACCTTTTCATAGTTTGTATTGACAGCTTAACTAATCCTCAACTACATGACGTGTCACTTTGTATTTATTTTTTTAACCGTGGGTATTATTATTGAACTATTTTAGTTAATAATTTATTTAATTATACTATCAATTTTATAACTTATATATTTTTATATTTAAATAGTCTTATTATATCGATAATAACAATTAAACAAAAAATTAAAATACGTTTTATTTTTGATTATTTAATAGTTAAAAAAGTACAGGGCTCTTAAATAATTTATGATAATTATCTTAATGAAATTCAAAATTTATTATGATTAAAACCTTTTTTCATTCTCGAATACGTTTAGACGAATATTTTGAACAAGTAAGAAAAAAGTTAAGTTTTGTTTCAATATTTCTTTTTTCAGATTATTCAACGTTACATTCTGACGTAAGCATGGCGCGTAGAGAATGAGAAGGCAAAGATGAAGGTGAAGGAAGAACTAGAATGGAGTTGGCAAAGTGAGTGTTTGGGATGCACGACGAGTATAGTAGAGTTTGGACGAGCGTCAGTTTCGGCAATTCTCTTATCGTTGACTGACCGAAGAAAATCATTAGGAAAGAGGGAAAAGGCATATAAAGTGTATACCGGGAGAGTAGGAAATAAAAAGCGCCATCGTCAAACCGGAGGATCAAATTCTCGCCACCGAAAGTGAGCGTCGAAAAAAAAAATACATTTGTAAAACGCGATCTTTACGTCCATTATCATACATATATGTAAAACATGATGATGAAAACTCACATTTACTCGAACATGAACGTCAATGCATGCGTGAAAAACAATAACTGGGGCATGAGCTCTCATTATTACTACCCATATAAAAGTATAATACATTCGATAAATCACATCATTATGGTAGTCTCTTCGAGGAACGAATATATTAAGATGTATATATATACTGTGAACAAAAACGATCCTCGGGCCATCGAGCAATTAAAGAAAGATCTCAACGTTAAAAGAGTTTGCTGTGCGGACGAATCAACATTTAAAACGACGATTAAAAGGAGATCTTTCTAAAAAAGAGAATGAAAAAGAAGAATGTGAAATCGAATTCACTTTATCATCAATCGAACCCAAAGTTTCTGGCAATTTTCCGTGTATCAAGGTGAATAACAGGTCTTGAAAATATGCATGAACGGTATAATAGAATGAATGAGCGGGAGAAAGAGGATACGAATTATTTTTAGAAGAGGACGATTGCCCGATATTTTTGGAAGTGCTTTGATCGTTGATGAGGTGGAAATAGTTTAATTTTTATTATCTTTGTTTTATTTTAATGGATGGTGGTGATAAATGATTATCCTAAGTTTTGCCTAATAAAGCTTTGCATTGGCGTAGAAGAAGCAGAAATAAATGGACGTAGAGAATCGATGATTATTTTCGATACTGAACCAAATGGAGGCAGAAGCGCAAAGCATTTGAGGCCGAGTACCTTTAACATATTGTTATTGATTTTCTTGATCACCATGGAATTTCTTTTAACTTGATTATAAAAATAGAAAAAATAGAAAAAAAAAGAATCCCTTATAATATATTATGTGAAGTGATGATAAATTTAAGTCAAATGAAAATATACTTTTCATATTTGTTCCCTTTTTATTCACTTAGTCCCTGCCTACTTTATGCACCAGAAATCAATAACAAAATGCTAATGCTGATACTAGGTAACATAAGAATAGTTATATGTATATTAAGTTTTGAAGTACGACTGCAACTGAGCTCAAAAAAATAACATACGAAAATAGTACATTTCATTGATCATGGTATGCATAAGTAATTATACATAATTTCACTTTTGAAAACTGAATGAATTTTATTCTTCAATGATCGAACATTCATATCTCATTTTTTTAAATGGCTGGAACCAGTAACATAGGGTCAAATGAATATACATTTAAGTTATAGGCTCTTTTGTTTTTTTAAGAATTGCGAACGTTTTTCATCGATTCGTTTAAAGAAAAGCAACGTTTAATTCCAATGTTATTAGCTTCTAAAGGCCTACAGTTGTTCATTTTTATTTTTATAATAAAACTTTATTCTCAAGTCCAATAAGTAAATGAACCATTCATTTTTTATGGCTTTCCGGAATAACAAAAATATAACAAGCTCAAATTTCAGTTTTAAGAATGTATCTAACAAAATCTCCGAAATAGTCATAATAATGGTCAAAGGCGGTTTATTCCTAAAATACCAGATAAAGGATATGAGACAGTTAGAATCAAATTAAGCAAAAAATAGTTAGAAATGAACGGGAAAACAAATGATAAAATTAACAAAATCGTTAAAATAGAACAACATAATTCAGTCATAGTTATTTTTGAAGATGAATAATCAATATAGATAGATTGTATATAATGTATACCTAACTCCGCCGCAAAATTTTTGATCCACGAGCAGACTTGTCCCATTGTATCCTCGCTGAACTTAGAAATGATGAAGAAAAGTGAAACGATCCGTCAGGAAGAGAAAGAGAGAATCTCGTAACCATAAAGCAGCTTACCAAAAGCCTCGTTTTCAATCAAAACAATGAATTGTATGATATTGACTTGTAAATAGTGAATTGAACCTTTTTGAAGTGAAAGAATGAAAAGAAAATACTAGGTATAGCGCGCTTAGTTTGCGAACTTTCCCTCCGACTCGTTAGCTCGCTTGAATCGCACCGGTGATTTATTTTTTATTTAAATACAAGTAAACAGTAATGCTACCACCCATATATTGATGAGATATGTGTGATAAAACAGACAAAAGGATGATTTTGTTGATCAGGCAACAAGCAGGATTTATTATGAGTTGCATTGCTTGCTTCACCGTTCAAGTACAGGAAAAAGAAAAATACGCTACTTACAAAATTAATAAAGATTCTGTTAATAGAAGTGAATATTAAAAAATATGATGTATAAAAAAGAAAAGCAATTAAAAAGAAAATATTTTTATCTTTATAGAAAAGATAAAAATGCATTCATTACTAAAGGAACTACTCGGTAAGCTTAATATTTTTTTATATTAACTTTTATTGATCGTATCTAGTTAGATTAAAATTATCCAATAATTTCCTTTTTATTATAGAAAATTTTCTTCAATTTTTAACGCTTCTTTGCTGATGAAAAAGAAGTTAAAATTAATTACAGCTTTGGATTCGCTAATATCAATTTATTTAAATTTTTTTAAATGTTTTAGTGAGAATGAATTCTCATTGTATTGATCTGCTAAATTGAAATTAGGTCCCTAAGTTAGGAACAAAAAGTTTTCTTAGTTGGATAAATTCGCCAAACCTTAATATAAAAATAAACAAAAAAATCTAAAAAAGGAAATTCAAGAGAAAGGACACAATTTTGTCGCGAATTGATAAGATATCTACTAGTGTCACAGATTTTCCTGCAAACAAAAGACTATTAAAATATTTCCAAATCAATTTTGTTGCCAAATATGTTTCAATCTTGTTTCTTTTCTGTTTGGATCATAAATTAAAACTATGAATTAATTCCGTAATAAATAATTATAATATTAAAAAAAAAGGAAACGCTTTGATATAAGAACAAATAGATGCAAACTTTTTCTTGCTAAGCGTATATTCAAGAATATATAAGTAAAAATATATTTATAAACACAAAACTGCTTTAAAATTGTAAGCAATAATAATTTTTAAATGAAAACTTGATAAAATTTTTTTGCTGATATATGAAAAAACGAATTGATAAGCTCTATTTCCAAAAAAAAGAAACGAAAATGAAAGAAACAAGAATGATTTTGAATATAACTTCGGTTACTTATTCCGTAAAATAAGGTCTTCGCAAAGTTTGCTTCGTTGTTTGCGCGAAAATGTGATTTTCTGATCTTACCACAATAGCTTTAATCTTTTCCACTCTCAATTATATCGACTCGTTGTATCATCTATTGAACTTTGAGAACGATTTTCAGGTTTTTTATACATGATAAGTAAAATATCAAAAATTTTTATGATATATTATGTGTAGAAACAAATGAAAAGAAAAAGTGGACAAATACAAATTTACTTTTCAATCTGAGTGAAATTTAATAAATTATCATAATTTTCTTACGAATTTCTAATAAAATAAATAAATTAATTAATTTATGGTTAAAAAATTACGAATTGAAAAACGTTGCAATGTGGGTACCTAATGGGTTCATAATACGAAGATATACTTTTAAAAATTATTTTTGATATTATTTGTAATGCATTGAGTAAATGCAGTAAAATAAATGAAAAGGTAGAATGAGTACAGTACAGTACAGTAGTACATGCATTGACTTTTAAAAATATCTATATTTTAATATTGTTTGTTTTTGTGAAATATATAAAATTTATAAAAATATATAATTGTAAATTATAGATTTAGAATTACATAATTTAGATCTTATGTAATTAAAAATTATCCATTCACTTTACCTTCTCATTTATAATGTAATAAACTAAGTAATCTTATTTAAAATAATTTTAACTGAGGCAATAATTTTATTTTAAATTTAAAAAATTTAGATTCGAAATTATAACAAATATAATTTTAATATACTTATTCCTATTATTGATTAAATAAATTTGTTTACGCAATTTAGTACATAATATCCGGATTTCATTCTATTTAGTTATTTTAGAAGATTATGTAAAATGTTTTTAATACTAAGTAATTACATAACTACGTAATTCAATAAATTACATAATTGAATAATTGTCAAATATCAATGATTTACGCGTATGGAAAGAAAATTAAAATATTGTCATATCCCACATTGCAATGACAAAATATTTCAAATCCATGAGAAAATAATAATTTTAGTCCGTGAAAGCAAACGCGCCGAATGGGCGTATTACCTCGAATCTGTCCTCCTCCGTCTTCATTTACAAAAAAGTAAAAAAAAGTATTTAGAGAAAAATGTAAGTAATAATAATGGTAATAAAGAGAAATTTTATGAATTTTTTTTATTGAATGGGTTTCTTTGGTTTCGAGATAAAAAGTGAGAGTGAGACGGTCAAAGGCAAAAAGAGAAGATTAAAGAAAGAAAAAAATTGCGCGTAATAGTTTTTGGCTCGCAACACAGGACCTGTTTTTATTGTGATAAAATATGTGAATTATGTCGCGATGTAGCGCGCGTAGATTAAACCCGAGTTGTGTATTTTTATTAAAAATAAAAAAGGGAGAACGGATATATACACGCGAAGCAGATGGCGCCT
This sequence comes from Megastigmus dorsalis, assembly GCA_900490025.1. Lineage (NCBI taxonomy): Eukaryota > Metazoa > Arthropoda > Insecta > Hymenoptera > Megastigmidae > Megastigmus > Megastigmus dorsalis. The sequence continues at coordinate 45,767 of UELU01141257.1, forward strand.
TATGAATGAATTGTTAAAAGAAGCGGAATTAATTAAAAAATAATAAAATAATTAAAAAAATAAACATAAACAAGATCTTCCGATCTGTGCGACACACTATAGAGAAAACCGACGGAAAGTAATTAAGGAAAAATAAATGAAAAAAAAAACGCATATTCATAAACATTTAAAAAAAACCACAACACACTCGCATATAACATAAAAACTAAGTATGTTACTACACACGTGTAATGCCATAAAACTTCAAAGAAGAAAGCGAAAAATAAAAAAAAAACTATAAACAAAAAATCGTACAGCACTACTGCTGCTAGGAAAGAATGTAAGTATGACAGATTTGGGAGAATGTGGATGCGAATGTAAGAGAGAAAGAGATTTCATTGATTGCGGGTAAAAAGAAATGCTGAATACGAGTCTTTTTGCGTGGCATTTAAATGGCCCGGTAATGTTTAAGCGAAATATAGAGTATAAAATTGAATATGCAGAGAGGAGAAAAAAATACCAATAAACCTTTGTAAAAAATGTCTTGAGTTGTTTTTTCACTTACTTTTTAAATATTTAATATGTGGATTCAATTTCTTTTTTTATTTTTCAGTGATTATAAAATAAAAATCTTTTTATATTTAAAATCAAATGCTATTTAATTGCAGAAAATGTTTCATTTAAAGTCCAGCTAGAAAAAATTTATTTATTATTTTTTCAAGTAACAACTTGTAAGTTTTATTTACATCTTAACAACAATATTCTTACTGATTTGATATTATTTGTACCTGACAAATCCAATAGCCTAGAAATCATAGTCGATAATATTTATCTTTTGCCGTTAAATGTATGAAGTCATTTTTTAATAATTTTGATACATTGATCAGAGATTTAGCATAAACATTAGATTAAAATTAAATTGAGTAATACCTTTAGTAAGATTAAGTTTTGACATATACTTTTTTCTTTTTATCTATAAATTAATTTATTTACCTGAATACTTCTATATTCCAGGAAATGTTGAAATAAAATATTAGTGGAAACTTAAACTGTTTTATGATATTTTAAATGGGTATTTATACAGCTAACATTTTATTTTTGTATATAACTTAATCTGATTTTATTATTTTTTATATCTATAAATCTCTATGATATTTAATATATTTACAAATTTCTATAATAAATCAACTTGAATTACAAGTTATATTTAGGTCTTCTTGGTCATATTTTACATCATAAAGGTAAAGACCATATGGCTGAGCAGGTGAGACGTTCTTATACCAAGTATGACATGAAGGTACTTGCAGCATTGTCATTATATCGTCTTCTGTTACTCTATTGGCACCTAAACTTATTAAAACAGCAACTATTCGTCGTATTTGATTATACAAAAAACCTCTTGAAGTAAAATATATGTTCCAATAATCAAAGTTTTGAGACAGTGGATCAAACGGCATTAAAGACTGCCCTTCCTCTATAGTTACATCCATAGTTCTGACATAACTTTTCAACACATATTTTGTTTCATTAAGTTGTTTCATTTTTTTTGATTCTTTGTGTACCTTTGCGAATGTTGTAAAATCTTTTTTACCTCTGAATAATCTGATTCCTTTTTTTATCCTCTCTATGTCAAAATCATCTGGACGTGGATGTAAAAACATACTTCTGCATGTTTCTGCGATTGGTATTTGAAAATTATCTGGATTTTTTGATATAAAAAATCTGTATAAATACGTTCGAGACTTTGCTGAAAATCTTGCATGGAATTTCTGGCTTACTTCTTGGCAAGAAAGAATTCTTATCTCATGACCAGTGTTAATAAGATATCGGTTCAACAGCTTCACCATGTTGTTTGTATCAAATGTTTCAATTCCTGAGTTATGTTCCAAATCAATGTGGGCTGCAGTAGACAGAGCATGCACACCTCTATCTGTTCTTCCGGCGAAGACCAAATTAGGTGTATTATTTAAGTACTTTAATTTATAAAATGCAGATTCAACTGCTCCTTGAATTGAATCTATATCTAATATATTCTCATTTGCATGTTTTTGTGAACCTCTGTACGAGGTTCCAATATAAGATAAACGTATTAAGTATCTTTTCATATTTCCTATCAGTAATAACTATTAACAAATTCTATTTTATTTGTTTTAAAAACTTGCTGTGATGTGAAGTACAATTATGCGAATTAAACTGACTCACTTAATCCAAATCTATTTACAGCAGTATTTACAAATATTTATTTTCCAGTGCGTATTTATTATAATAAATTGTAAAAGTATTTGGCTAATGTAATATACTGAATACTTGAAATGAAGAGCTTAAAGAGGTTAGAAAATAATGTGTATATTGTATATATACACAAACACGTGTGCGGGCCGGGTGCCGACTCACTATAGTCATTACTCATTAGTATATATTAGGTAGCGCAGCTTCTATAATAGATACCCACATTAGATACATATATATATACTTCATGAGGCGTGTAATCGCACCTATAGGGTAAACGTCCCAATTAAAGTAGGTGTCCGTATTATTGCAAGTGCGGGATGATGTATATAGGCAGTTCAGCTGTTATGCCGCCTGAAAAATTGATCTTTATCATTGTTGCTACACGCTTGCTACAAGGTTCAAGCTTACATTATAATATATACGAGCTGTCAGAGGTCGAGCTACAACGCACAAATGTAAGAATAATACATTGGTGATATAACTATATCTATAAAGCACAGCGAGCTAAAACGGCTTGTAACGTCTATATTATATACAGATATATCAACAATGTTATTCTTATAAGTATTTACGCGATGTAGCTGGACCTCTGTAGAGGCCTTTACTTCGTTGCAAAGTATTATAGTCACTTATTTTATTGCAATAGTACGAATAACATTTTTTAAATTATAACAGGAAGTAAATAAGACAGAAATACAATTTAAATATAACTTCTTTTATTATTTGTGCTTTGAAACTTTCACGATGACGGTGATATACATTGTGATGTGGGTTTTTTTTGGGATTCAATCGTGTTGTAAGCAATTGGATACCGACGTTCCGTGAATATTGCAGTTCACCTTTTCAGGACGGACCTGAAACTGTGGGTTCCAGGCCACGATGTCGCTACTTATAAGTGCAGTGGATAACCGATCAAATCGGTGGAATTATTATTTGCCGTTTATATTTGAAATAAATGAGTAATGAAAAATCACGCTTGAGCCAATCAACAATTTCTCAGTCGCATTCCCAATTAATCAATACCTTCTTGATTCAATAGCAAATAGAATACCATGAAACGTGTATGCAAATGTTAAATAGTGAAAAATATATTTTTCATTTGACGCAGAGCAAATTTGCGATAGCTAAAGGTTTTTTCTGTGAAATTAGGAAACTGTGATAGTTAAGTAATACGGGATTCCGTTTTCAAATAAGTAATCATATATAGTTACATTGATTTGATTAGTGAACGTAAAGGGGAATTATCTTTAAACAGAAAAACACCATAAAAAATCGAAGGTATTTGTAAATAAGTACATCCTCAGTATTGGTCATGAGAAGCTTGGCGAGAGAACAGTATTTTATACAAACGATTTTTGTGTCTATATTTATTAAATGTAAGCGCTCAAACGTATATTATATTTTATTTAATTTCCTTTTCGTCTCCTTGAACATTATCATTATGTTCGACTCGATGATAAATACACAAATATCAAACAAATATACAGCTATTGTAAAGTGTAGAATATAATACAATTGATACAAGGAAAGTGCTTGAAATTTGGGTAAATCTTTTTTCTGAGAAACTACAGCATAAAGGTTTTCTAAATAATTACGAATGCCACTTTCAAATAGCCTTAAATGCATTGTTAAAATTCGATGGCGCAAAGGAAAATCATCTCTTAAAAGAAATACGTAGTACTTAGGTGAAGAAGAATGGATAGAAATATGCGCAGCATAATTTTCAGATACGGCAATTTTGACCTGAGAACAGTATTCTATGCAAGCAACTCTTGCATCTACTTTTATTAAATTTAAGCATTCTGAGACTTCATTTATTGTTAGATTTTTTTTATAAATAGGCGTATCATGAAAAAACTGCTTAAGATAAATTCTGCTGTAAATTTTGTAGCCATTTTTTATCAAATCCCTGTGCGACCTAATAAACCGATCATATTTCATTGGAACTGTTAACATTGATTGCAATGTACTTTGTAGATAAAAAGTTACAACCATAAATAAAAAAACGAACCAAATAAAGATAAATTTACTTAATGGGAATTTTGGTCGGTGCCTCATAGAAACTCCAACAACTCCTCGAATTACATCAAGCCCAACTGTCACATAATCCAACTTTATCATGTGTTTGAAAAGTATTATAATGCTTGTGAAAACTATTATAAAGCAGCAACAAAATTGCAAAGGATTTTTTCCGGCTAAGAGATAAACAATAGAATAGTGTTCTTTTTTTGTCACAAAACAAAATCCGTCCATGTCTAATGAAATAAGTTCATTTTTAATAAGTCCTCTCTGCTGATCTTTACCAGCACGCATTTCATATGTGCCGCTCAAAACTTTGTTTGTAACTCCACGTGCTATACCATAACTGTCGATTCCACCAGTTTGTGATAGAAGGAAATAAGTAAATGTATAGTTTGCTTTTAAATTTTTCCAAATAATTTTAAAGACTTCACGCCATGATTGATAAAAATCAACTTTCTTTATTTCACCAGATGATTCATCCTTATAAGAACCCAATTGATTAGCCGTAGCAATTGGGATTGGGTAACCTGCAAGATCGTGCGTTTTATCGAACCATAAATTTTCGCATGAAAATATTACTTCTGTAATTAAAATGCACAAACATATGTTTTTAATACGACACAGTAATTCAATAATTGAAATTTTTTGGTTGCACTGACCTGATGATATTATTTGTTGAGCATTTCTAAATAATGTCAAAAAACGACCATTTTGTTCCTTGACACGTCTTACTTTTCTCCAAAATTTTGGTGCATTTGGAGAATAAGGACTGAATGTATACAGATGGATTTTGAAATCAGTATCTTGGCATAAAAATATAGTAGACAGAATACTAAAATTCCACATCAATTTTAGAAAAAAATCAGCATCGTGACAACTGTTAGGCTGGCGTACATTACTTATAAGAAAAAAGCCGTCGATATTCCAGAATAAAGAGTTCTTTAGTGCACGTAGAGAAAGTTCAAAGTATTTTTTGTCTATTTCAGCAATTAAAAACTTGTTTATTGGTAGTGGTTTTATGTACGTATCATTGAAATTGACAATATGGTAACGCTTTATTTTCACAATACTCTTTTCTAATATAGTAGTCTCTCTCATTCCCAACAAACTTATAGGCTTATTTTTTGTCTTCAGTAAAAGGTTAAAATTATAATGGCTCCAGTTTGCAAAAATAACGCTTTGTTCGGTTTGGTTAGGAAAGCATTGATCAAATATAGTTTGCTATAAAAAGATAAACAACATAATGTTTTAAACTAACACCAAAATCAGCAGCATGCCATACTTACCTCGATTTTCATCGATTTGGTCATAGTTATTTTAAGATTGTAATTTTGCATAAGGAATTGAATAGCACTTGTAAATTTCAAATAGCTGCATAGTAGAAGCTGCAGAGATAGTTGCATATATAGTTGCATATATATCCTTTAGTGATTGAAGCAATGAATAGTGGGAACGTTCGTTAATGGAACACAAAAGTTGGATTTTAAAAATTGTTCATGTATTTTTTATAAATATTTAACGAAGACATTAACATCAAGATATTACGTCGAGATATTACTTTTATATAATATGTAGAATTTATCGTTCTGATTAAGCTTTATGGATCGTCGAGGAACAATTTTTTTAATCAGTATATTCTTTGAAACAATTGCGACGTATTGAGGGTCTAATATTTACACATACCTGAAGAGTAACTATATGTAAATGTTAGACCCTCGAAACGTCGCAATTGTTATTTACTGATAATCAATAAAGCTTCACACCTTCCAGTTTAGTAATTAATTTGTCAATATTTGCTTGAATAATTTAGTTCAGCTACTCAAAGCAATATTTTTATATACATTCAGTAAATTTACAGAATATCATTTTAGTCAATTGACTCGTTTCTACAGCGTTTTAAACAATTAAATTGTTAATAACTTTTGTAAATATCAAAATATGAGAAAACACCTCGAAATTCGCAATTAAGATGCCAAAATATGTCTAGAAAACTTTGGCGAGTGACTGGACCTCCATCGGCCACGAAAACCCCCCTGGCTCTTAGACTAAATTCACATATTATATTCTTAACATAATGAGATTTTCATGTCAAGAAATAAAACTTTGGATCGAGACTAATCTCGAGAAACGGTTCACATATTTTAATAAATTGTAAACCAATATTTTTTTCTTTTAAATAACGTAATGATTATAACAATGCAATCTTTTTCTAACCTACTCCATCTTAAATAAAATATTCTGTTGAAATTAAACAGAATAACGCCATTCATTTTTAAAAGTTACAGTCGGATAAATGTATAATTCACGTTAATAAAATATTTATAATACCAGTAAAAGTTACAGATACACAGTTTTTCACATATAAGTACATATTATACGTTCTTATGTTATTAACAGTGTAAAACAGACTTACGAATAATATCAACAATAAACAAAAAAATTAAAGAAAACAATCATCTGTGTCGTGATGTGTCAACTACAAGATTTTTCATCCAACGCAACATATTTTTAAGGTATTCTGTCTTGTTAAGCACAGTTTGGTCCTCATTTGCATACCGTTGGTATTGGTAAAGCGGTTTACTAGTTGAACGATGTATTATATATTGTGGTTGTATGAATTTATTGTATATTTCATTGCTTTTTTGATAGTTAAATTTATCATTGAACGCTTCGTTTCTGTCAATATTGTCGCTGTATCGTTCTATTTTTGTCCATGACATATCATTATTTTTTATACGTTTTCTATTCAGTTTTTTCCTTCGAATTTGAGCTTTATTGTTATTTGTTTCATTGTTTCTGACAGTAGTTTCACTTTTTTCATCGCGATCAATATTCATATAAACTCCGTTTTCAAAATCAGTCGATCTGTCATATACTAGTTTTGCTAAAGTATCTATTAGGCCCTTGGCTCTATTTGGTGTTGATATTTTACCCGCATTGACGATTTTTTTATTGAAATTGTTTTCAGTGTTGAATTCACTATTTTTCACAGTGTAAGGACGGGTATATACATTACTAGCTTCATCCGAATCTCTTCGAGCTTGGTACGTGTTCAAATCAACTTTGAAATTTTCATTTTCATATTTGAATTCCTGGTCTGATGTTGAATCATCATCTGCGATCAAATATAAAGTATGGAATTATGGATTTTGTTGATGGTATTAATTTGTAACTATTCTCACTTACCCATAAAATTGAGATGAGGTATGGTTTCACGATCCCTCCTTTCTCGTACAATGACTCCATTGTCATCATCTGGTATACAACAGGGGCACTTTCTGTTGACGAACTGTTTACATACTTCATCAGATAATGTTAGAGCAAAAGTGCCATCTTGTAGTTTTCTGATTGCCAAGGGCAACCTGACGCCGTCACCAACGTACACCAGGTTAGAGTCTTGTAAATTATGTGAGTTTGAAGATGGTGACCTTTTTTGGTAATCCACAGGTATCAGCTTTCCTAGATATGAAGGATCAGAGGCAAGTGATGAAGCTCCATTGTACTCATTTTGTTTAAATTCGGAGAGTGATTTTCCAGGTAAATACGTGGTTTGTCGTAAACCTACGCGATTATTAACTTGTCTTGTAGCTTCCGTTTTAAAGCGAGAATCATCGTTTTTAATTGCCTGTCTTTCCGTAAATTTATTTTTAGGTTTGACTGGCAAATCTGACTCCTTCACTTTCGCTGATGTATTTATCTTTTCAATTGTCTGTGGTGTATTGTAATTAGAATTACTGGTTGGAATTTTTTCAGTGACCTGATGAGTTGTCATTTCATCATGTTTTTCATCAGTGTATCCAATTATTTCTGCCGTTGTTGATAAGTTAGGACTCACGGTGCTTTGATGATTTTTAATATACTCTAAAATTCTATCGTTAGGCGAATAGTACTTTATTGGTTTTCGTTCTATCGAGTCATCAAGATTTACTTCCGGAGAATCCATTTTCATTCCAACATTTTCATCAGTTGTGTTTTCTAACTCTTCATTCAAAAGAGCATAGTCCAATGATTTTTCTATTACTACTTTCGATTTTCCGGAAGCTTCCTTAACATTTGCAGCATTAGAATCATATTTCTGCAAATTTTCAATGTTAGCTACAGGTTGTGCTTTACCAAACATTTTCTTCTCCTGCTCGAGTTTTTCTTGTAAAATTTTTTTCTTATTCTCATCAAATCCGTCATTTGCAGGTTGTTCTGTAGTAAGCTTAGGGATCATTTTCATTTGCTGATCGAGTTTTTCCTGCAAAAGCTTTTTCTTATTTTCATCGAATTCTACACTATCATTCGGTCCTTTCCCGACCAGATTTTTCTGCGTCTCCCTCCATAGTCCACCTGCACGTATAGTGTGTTCGGTAACTGGTATTATTGGCGCTATTTTATAACCAACGTCGTTTAGAGTTGTAGTAGCTTTAGCTTGTAAATTCATGGGTTCTGTTACATCTATTGACTGCGTGCTTCTGATTACCGTTGTCGATGTCGTCTCATCTTGAAGTTTAGATGGAACAAGAATATCAAAAGCTTGGCGAATAGTAGATTCATCAATAACTCCTTTTTCTTTATCTAGAGAATGCTTCACTGCCTTTATAATTAAATTTTCGACTACAGGCTGCGCCGCTGCCTGTTCTCCAATCTCTGATCTGTTTATGATGCTCTTAATCTTATCAAAAACTTCCTTCGGAGCAGTTGGCACAGTCCCGACATTAGGCGATTCTGCGGCTATCGTTACACGATCTGTGACCCATTGACCATCTTTGTACTGATGTTCTTCAACTGCCATTGGGCCAACTGTCATTGGTGCAACTGTTGGGTGAGGTCGAGGAATTTCCCCGATCACAGTATGGATGGTATTTTTAATTAAATGTGGTATATCGCCAATGATCTGTAACCCTGTTACTTGCGTCAGAAAATTGCTTGCGGTGTCGGTGATCAGGTTCTCTACTTCCGGAAGGGAGAAGAGATTTTTCAAAATAGGTGTGCTGACAATTTCTGGGAGTAGCTCCTCAATATTGGCACCGACTATATCAGACATAGTTCTGCTTCCATAATTAGCTATTAAATCTTGAGCTTTTCCAGGAACTAAATTATTTATAACTTTCTTAACAGCATATTGTAAAAGTGCTTCATTATTTTCTTTTGTTTTTGAAGTTGCTGTATGTACTTCTTTTGATTGACTTATAATAATTTCCTCTTCCGTATTAGTATTCAAAGATTTGCCTTCTGAAGTGCTTTCTTTAACTATCAATGGTCGTTCATCAACGGACTGTACTACGGTTTCGGTGTTATCTGAATTCAATTTTTTTTCATTGTTTTCATTATTCTTAATAGTACCTTTTTCTGGTGATAAATCCATATCTTCATTGCTCATGTTGTTTAAAATAATTTTCTCAATACCTTTAAACAAAGTCTCAGTATCATTATGTTTTTTAGAACCGTCATTTTCAGTACTATCGTTTTCCAAAAGCACAGATTGTACAAATTGACTTGTATTTTCGTTGTTCGGTGTATTTGCAGCTTCTGGTTTTATATTTCGCTCAGTTATTTGAGTAAAATTTTGTGGAATCGCAATATTTCCACTTTGGTTTTCGCTACTTATGGTTTCTGAATCTGTTTGCCCTTGAAAGGGATGAACTACTGCTCTTATAGTTGATACTTTTTGTGGATTAAAGAGATTTTTATATTCATCGTTTTCTACGTCTTCTAGAGTTGTCACGGGTTCTGTAATATGTTCTGAATATTTATTATTTTTTATTGGCGGATCTTTATAAATTTCAGTTATACTTTGCCCCAAAAAGGTATTTGAACTTTCAGTAAGAGGTGTTTTAGTATTTACATTTTCGATGTTATATAATGTTGGTGGGTGTATAAAAATATCTTGGTTTAAGTTGGATACCTGTAATGGTCCTTGTGTTACGGGATTTTCTAAGTAATACATATTTTCATTATCCTGTTCATATTTTTCTACTTCTTGTTCACGAGGATTATTTATATGGCTAAACGATACACCAGATATAGGAGAATATGTAGTTGCAAGTGTAGTTGTATGAATTGCTGAAATATGTTCTGATCCTTCAACCTGGTACGGATCATCATCGTTGATATTTGTTTTTTCATTTTTAAAGTTATTTTCAATGTCATTTGAAAAGTTAGGTGCAACTGATTTTAAATTTTGATCATTATTGTTTATAAATGTAATCGCTTTTTCTCTTTGCTGATTACTGCGTGGATTATTTTGATAATCGATCGCTGCTGAATATAATGGTCTCTTATTATTTTCATAATCGTTAATTTGCTCGATTTCTTTTGAAATATAGGGTGAATCATTGTAACTGGATACTGGGAAAGCTCCAGTTAATTTGTCTTGTTCTATATTTGCATTTTCATAATATTTAAGATTATCTACTGGATGGTTAGCGTTAATTTGCTCAATATTTATATGAAAAGGATTTACCGTTGATGCCGTTTCATCAATGTTTTGGACATTATTATTCTCATTGTTTATAATTTTTGTTGAATAGTTTGGCATATAATTATTTACGGGTGAGTGAATATTAGGTGGCAATGCTGAGTTCCGATATTCATCGCTATTGTATCTAGGTGTTGCCGCTTCAATTACTGTCGGATCCTCAATTTTATTTATGTTTTCTCGTGAATTATAATTATGAATTTGATGATTGCTAGCACCAACGTAAGATTGACTTAATTTAATTTGTTGAGCATTTTTATTTTTATAATATTCGGCAACTTCTATGGATTTATCAGTATTCAGTTTTGAATCAGCGTATTCGTAAATAGGCGTCGTACTTAATATAGCATTAAATTTATTTTGTGCAATGTTTTCATTGTTCGATAAATGAGGATAGGATGATTTCAGAATACTAACTTTGCTTTCAGAACTCTCAGCTTTTTCAATTTCTTTTGAAGTATGGTAATTAGCATAATCGAAATTAGATTGTGGATAATGTTCAGATAATTTACTTCGCTCTGTTTTAATATTTCCAAAAGATTTTACTTCTTCTGGATAATCAGTTACTAATTGATAATTATCAAATATAGTGTGCATGGGTGTAGTAGCTATTGCGATTTGACCTATATCTGATTGCTTTTTCGGATGTGTAGTTGGAATATTGGATACATAACTATTGCTACTCGGAGAGAATGGTCTGTTGAATTGAGCATCTATGTTTTTATAATATTCGTCAGGCTGAGCTGGTAATGATGGCACAGTTGGTTGTATATTATTTTGCTTCACGTTTTGAAAATTAGTAGAATACATGTGTGATAATTCCGAATTTGTGTAATATTTTTTATAATTTTCGTTGTTCTTAATTTCAATTGAATGTTGAGGTACATAATTATTAATACTTGAGGCTCGTTGGCCACTTAATGTTTCTTGCTGGATGTTTTGATTTTCATAGTATTTAATTTCTGCTGGTTCTTTAGCAATAGATTGTCGGTATCCGTTAGGTGCAGATGTTACTTTAGTCTGCGGCATCTTCTGATAATTATGTAAATAAGCATATTTTTTTTCAGAACTTTCGAAATTATTTTCATAAGTTTGACTTGCCATAGCATGATTTGAAGGATGACTAGATATATATCTGCTAATGTCTGCTAAATTAGAATTACCTGAAATCATACTATTTAAATATTGGTTCATATTTTTTTCGTTTATGAATTTTGGATTGGCTGCGTTACCCGGCATGCTGTAATAAATTGGTTCTTTTATAAAATGTTTTGGAGTTGTTGTTCTAATCGTCTGTATTTTATATCCTGATATGTTTGGATAATGCAATTGATACATGGGGTTCTGAATGTTTACAGAGTAGTTCGGATTTGCATAATTTATCGGCCTTTGTATAGTCATTTTTGGAGTATCAGTTTTTGTTGCATGAGGTAAACCTGTTGGTCCATTTTGGTAACTATATTGATTTGGGATCGGTGGTCCTACGTTAGTAAATTTATTTGAATTATAATTAGATAACGTTATCGGAAATTGATTGTTTCCTTTCATTTGATTATTTCTTAAATTTGTATTCATCATTTTGTGATTTTCAGAGTAAAGTGGTCTGTTTGTAAAAGGTTTTGGGGTTGATGGTACATTATGAATTCCAGCTGGAGTGGTGTGAATATCGCCAACTATATTTTCCTTCTCTTCTGACGACCCTGTGATCGTTATATCATCAGATAAGTCAATGGTCTCCATGTTAGGAGTAGCAGATGGCTTTGCATTTGGCGAAATAACACAAACAGTACGCCCATATAAATTGATACACTCTTGGATATTAGGGAAGTTTTTACCAAAAATACTTGGTGAGTAATCTAAAGTTGTAAGTTTAGGAGCTGGAACAGTAGCGGTAGCTGTAGCACCAAGATTATGTTGAATAGGTGGCATCCCAGTATAGATAATTCTAGGTTGGGGCATAATGTAAGGGTTGTACTGATAAACGGAAAAGGGATGATTCGGCTGTAATTTCAGCTGTGGTGCCTGATACAGTGGCACTGAATTATAATTTGGCTTTATTATAGGACTTTTATTATTCATCATTACCCTTTGATCGAAGTTTACGTTATTGGCGAATGGAATACTGAATTTTATAGGATCAATTGTTGTTGGTGACGGCGTAGTGAATTGTGCATAGCCATTGTTTAAAATAGCGCTAACTATTGGCTCGTCAGTTTCTTCGGCAGATGTATCTTCTGGATATTCATCTTCGGTGTATTCCTTGATATTCGGGAAATTTTTATTTTTCAAGGAAGTCTGTTGAAGCTTTTGAATTTGACATGGCTTACCTTGACAGTCCGCCTCCTTGCAGAAGCATGTGTACTTTTTCTGACCGGATCTATGAGGTCTAGTGAGTTTTCGACCAACTATTACTGCGATAGGATCATTGTCGTCCATGTTTCTTTTATTCTTTTCAGTTTTACGAACATCATTGAGTTTTTTTATCAGCTCCTTTGGATCGGAAATTGATTTCATACGAATGTAAGGCTTTATATCGTCGATTTTTCCTTCGATGGCAATTTTCGACAACTCTTCTGGATTACGTTTGTTTTTTAATGATTTATTATGATGTATTTTTAATGATTTATCAATATTATCGTCAACTTCGGACGAAGTTCTCTCACGAGCATTTTCATTACTATCTGATATGGTATCATTGCTTTCGTCTGGCACAAGGAAGACCAAACCTCGTTTAGGTCTATCGCTTACATCGTCATCTTTCTTCAATTGTATACGCTGACTGTAAATAGATCAATAAAAAAATTAAAATCTTATTGTAAACCGTAATATTAATTGGGTTATATTATATATCTTAAACTTAAGCTTAATTCTATTGAATTATAACGAAAATGCTATAATTATAATTATAGAATTTTCTTTTGATAATTTTTAGATACAAACAATTATAGAATTGTGTATATTTACGGCGACATATGAGGAAACATTAAAAGGTACTTAAATAAACTTGGAATCAAATTAAAATAAAGTTCAAGAGCTTTTAAGCAATAAGAAATTCTCCTGTTCAGTGCAGGAATGCATGACGCAGGTAAACATACGTATTGTTTGCGCTCATTCACGGCAATACGCAATGCAAATGAGAATACATATGCGTTATAAACATGAATGAACGAGGGTCATTAGTTTTAGATTAGAGCTATTATAATTTGAATGTAATTGGTGCATATTTTAAAAATTTCACTTTAATAACTAGTCTCATACCTATTTACTTGCAAAGAAAATGATTAGTCCTGTTAAGTGATGTGTTCAGATACAAACTCTATAATGTGCTATATAGCTAAATTTTTTATTTATAAAATATCGCGCAAACATTAATAAAGAAACTGAAGCGGATATTTCTTATTTTCTTCGAAATTTCGATCATATATGTTTTGGGAAGTTCACAGTGGTAATGAGACTCGTGTGTGACACAGATTCGCTGACAATGTTTGTTGCATCATTACTCATGTGCCCCTGAATAAGTAACACAATTTTTTATTTAGCCTACGCAAGGAATTCGGTTTGCATTTAAAACTGATTTTTTGCAAAATCGAAAAAAAATAATTTCATGTCTAGAAAGTACATTGCGATAATTTAATTTTATTGCTTATTTTATGTAGATACTGCGCGATATGGTTAAACTGTTGAGATGTATTTAAAAAATCAATGAATGTTGCCACTATGTTCATCTTCAATTTTAAGATTTCCTTTAATTTTTGAGATTTTCAATAGATGTGAGCATTAGAGCTTTTCGTTATATCTTAATGTCATAATTCATAATTTAGTTTATTTAAATTTATTAAATATTGAAATGAACTTGTAAGTCATTTAAAAATCTTCAATAATAAAATGCTGTAGAAAGGTAAATAACAATATTGTAAATAACAATACTGTATGTATCAATTTTTTAAACATTTAACATTTAAAAGACCACGTTGAAGTTGTCAGTTACCATAAACAGTTTTTATTTTTTGCTTTATTTTTCAAAATATCCAAGTAAGTCATTGACCTGTTAGGCAAATATAATAAATATTAACAATCATATATGATTTAAAAAAGTAATTACTAATATTAACTGTTATTTTAAACATAATGTTTAAATCCACATACTTTATGTAGTAAAATACTGTAAAGTACATATAATATAATCATAGTGACATATTTACTGTATGGGAGTATGATAAATACACGTGGTGCTCTGATTTTGGACGTATATTTTTAGTAAGTGTTTCCTTTAACATGTCAACCTATATGTATAATTAATATGCATGATCTGAATTTCAAATGAAAATCAATAACCATACATTTCATATTAATTAATTAATACTCGCCATTAATCACACGAATTCATTAGCTTCGACTAAGTAATCATGACTGCTTACAAACATTGTAGAGTACATTACAAATACTTGAAAATTGTACTCACTTGCGATGAATGCAGCCAGTTGCAGCGAATATAATACAAGCTATAACTACAAACTGGATTAGATAAGCTTTTCTCATCTTCTCAAGTAATTATTTCTCTCATAATTCATATGTTTTTCTCTCACTTATCTCCCTCAACGATTACTCTTTTTACAACAATAAAACGCACACTGTTTTCTCGATCGACGCTATTTTTCTGATTTATCTTATTGACTCGGCGGCTTCTCAACGGCTATTAATCGCATCCTATACAATTGCTGAATCAATTTACGAGCGCTCGTTTTCAATTACTCGAGGGAAATCTCGCGTGGCGACGACTCGAGCGGACGCGAGCAACTGAAGGCCCGCAGAATCGGTGGCCGCGACTTGATGCACCGATTGATGCCATTCTTGCGAAAGAAGCCGAGTGACGAAACCCGCGTGTATTCACTAATGCAGGAGTGACCTGCGACGCGGACAATAGATCGATGCTAAATACGGAAAGGGGACGTTCCGGATTGCGCGTCCAAGAGGTAAATACTCGTGATGATTAGCGCAAGGAGAGGTACATCGTAATATTAACAGGATCGCTTTTATTTTCATTGTGTTTTTACGCCTTCTTGTTTTGGTCTCACTGCAAAACTGACCGGACAACCAAGTCAGCGCGCGATTGTTCATAAGTTTTCCGAGAAATAGATGCACAGCTAACGATAAATGTAAACTATAATCATGTTATAGGTATATGGTATTTCAAAATGTACAGGACTAACGGTGTTTTTCTTTTGTTAGCAAAAAATT
Source organism: Megastigmus dorsalis (assembly GCA_900490025.1). NCBI lineage: Eukaryota > Metazoa > Arthropoda > Insecta > Hymenoptera > Megastigmidae > Megastigmus > Megastigmus dorsalis. The sequence continues at coordinate 61,701 of UELU01141257.1, forward strand.
AAATATTTCGGTATACTTCTATTTTATTATTGTTTTATAGTTGCTTTAGCTGTTGCTTAACTCGAGTGTAACATCATGTGCATTTAATATTATTGCACATTTAATTATTGTTATAAATATATAATTTATATGTAAACATTGTTTCGTGCAGTAAATAAAAATATGAACAATAATTCGGATAATAAGACATGTACCTACTACTATTATTAGCCTGGAATATAACCAATTATATTGATATTATTTTAGTAAGTTATTATAAAGTCGAGAGTTTAAGGCTTCATGCAAGTACACTAAAAATAGATATAATTTTCGTCCTCAATTTTTAAGAACAGAAAGCTGATTTATATTCAATTTGAAGTGCTGATAATTATTTATTTAACGTATTCAAAACAGTCGTGTGTTTTTTACTTGACCCATCGTTTACAAATATGAATTTTAAAGCTGTAGATATTCATAGTAGATACGTGTATAAACTTATTATTATTAGGATAACTATATTAAGTAAGTTTTTTTTTTAACGTAGAATAGAAAAGAATTTTTAAAAGTATCTTAAGTATAAAATAAACGAGACAAAAATATATGTTATATTATACAGTATTTCGTTTATTAAATTTATAAAAAACGTATTTTTGTCAATCCATTTACAATAGACAAATATTCACTTAGAAATGCGCATATTTCTAAATACGATACATATAAAAAATATATCCATAAGTTCTGGTATTGTAGAAACGTTCTAAATACAGTAGTAAATAATAAATTAAGTAGCATTAATATATGATTATTAAAAATTTCGTTAAATATATGTACAGAATTATTGTGCCACAAATTTAATTAGAACATCATACTACTGTATCATCCAAAACTTTTTTAAAGTTAAAGAAACACATTTTAAAACACGTCTTAAGATTAAATTAAATTAAGTTGTAGAAAAAAATCGTAAATCGTAAAAAAATTAATTATATTACTCAATGTCCATGAAAGATATTAGCAATACTCGAGACAAGAGTAAAGAATTTTTTCACACTCCCAACCATAGATTGAAAAACATTATGACTAAGCCTCCCGTCATCTGTTTCAGTAGCTTCTCCAGATTCAGTATCATTTCTTGAGTTTTCCGTTACGCTGCTGAATTGATCGTCAAAATTCTCTATGAAATCTTCCAAAGAGCCTGTGATATTTTGCGCCTTTACTATTCCTCCAGTTATCACATTTTCCAATTTCGGAATTGCATCAACCAGCATTGACTCAATATTAGCTGGCGTTGTGGGTTCAGAGGTTTTAGTCGTAGTTGAAGTTACATCCTCGTCGGGATAAACCGTTGACTGCATGTAATTCTTTAAATAAAGTTGAGTATCTCTGAAATTGTCGATAATATTGTTATTCTCCCGATTGTATTCGTTTAATAGTGCCTCGTCTTGCTCCATCGCAACGATGTTCTTCAAAATTTGGTTTATTTCCGGATCTTCCGGATCTAAGCGATTGATATCATTTGCCTTCATGATTTCATAATCGTTGTAGCTTTCATCGAAAGATCTCTTTGGTCTTTTTAATAGACTTTCTCTGTTTTCATCTTCGTTAATAATATTGTTAGGGTCTAAAGTTTTGATTTTTGAAGACATATTGTCAAATGGTTCGGAAATTTCACAATATTCCTGTCTTGCAGCATTTATAGGTTTTAATGATTTGTTTTCTGCTAATCTCGCATATTTTGGTTTTATCGACAATTTTTTGTATTTAAGATCATAACCGTTTTTGTACGCTTTCTTAATATTTTTATTAATTGTCGACTTATTTTGCACGTATGTCTTGCTTTTGTCTATCGAATCACCATCTGTTATTCTTTTGGTTCTAATTAATTCTACAAGTGCTGAAATCATATATTAGTTTATATAAATCGTTTTTCAAAATATTTATATATATATATATGTAGTACATATAATTAAAATTAGTTAATTATTTTGACAGCGTACGATAGCATTGATTTTTTTTATTTGAAATAGTATAAATAGTAAAATTAAATTATGATTTTTAAATAAAAGAATGTAATGTTTATGTGTACTTTTTAACATAGTTTAAACGATAGCATTACTTACGAGCTGTAATCGTAGCCTTTTTGTGTTTGTTCTTTGATTTTTCTAGACCCAGTGAAAATGAAATCGGCCCATCATCATATGCTTTGTTTGAAGCTTGTCTTCTATATCTTCGATTGATATATCTATCCGGATAATGACGATAGCTTCTCGAAGAAAATCGAGATGACGGGCGTATAAATAACTTCTGCATATTGTACTCTGGTTCATATTCCTCGAATATTGAAGGATCTATTTCTAAGATCTTTAGACTCGATCTCTTTGATTTGCGTTGATTCGGTGCTAGTGGCAGGTGTTCAACCATTTCACCATGTGGAGGTGCCTCGAAGTTGTTCATTACAGGCGGAGGCTGCTGCACATTTTCTTGAATAGGATTGTAATATTCGTTGAATGGATGCTGAATATGTTCCTGATCAATTCCGTAATAATTTAAATATTCCTGCTGAGGTACACTTGGTGCATTAATGTCGTAAATTGGAATCTGAGAACTTTCTTGATCTAACGTTAGATCTGTCGGATAAATATTTCCATGTTGTTGTTCTGTTGGTGATAATGGCGGTTGTTTTTCTAGTTGTTCTGCCTGCTGCTCATGAGAACCCTGTGGTGGTTGATTATATTTTACGTGTAAAGGAATATCTTCTTCGTAGGCAATGGTTGGGTGCAGTTCAGTTTCTTGATCTTGATGGTATTGATGCTCTGGTACGTCTTCTGGGTGTAGTTGAGTATAAAATTCGCCACTGTCACCCTCTAAGGGTACGGGGTTTTTATTATTATGTTCATTGAGTGGTTCAGGCTTATCAATCAAAGTAAACGGAGATCTTTTTCTATTCGAAGTTTTATAGTTGTGTTCGTCGCTGGTATCGTACATTTGTTCACTCATAAATTGTTTATCGAGTGGCATACTTAGTTTTTTATTTCTGCTTATTTCATACTCATCGTTATCATAATCATTATCAATCCTGGCCTGATTTCTCTCCAATACATGCTTATTTTTAGACTCATGATACGGTCTAATTACTACTTCTGATACATATCTGCGATCCTCCGAAGGTTTGTAAGCATTTTCCTCCGGAGTATACTTAAGAGGTCTGAACCTCATTATATAAGCAAGCTTGTTCTGATTATTAATCATATCGTTTTTTTTCGATTCATCATCCGCAGTTTGATACTTTTCCAGTAGATCACGTCTTCGTAGGGTACGTTCCTTTGGGTCTGAACTTTCATTTATTGCCTCAAGAAGTTCATCTCGATACTGCTGCAGCATCTTCTCACGTTTAGCTCGCAACTTCCTTTTCAGTCTATCAAGTTGGTCTTGTCTTCTTCTTTGGAATTCTGCAAATTTGGCATTTTCGGTATCAATTATCTTCAAAGACGCCTCGATCATTTTCTTTGCGCGTCTACTTTCATTTTCTTTTCTCAGAGCAGCTAAAGCTTCAGCTCTAGTTGTTAATCTGGCTTGTCTTGTTTTCATAAGCTCGTCCATTTTTACTGAATTATTATTATTATTCTTCGTCTTATTTTTAGGTTCTGCGTTCGTCGTATTAATTTTTTTGACATTTTTGGGTGTCTGACTCTTTGACTTTGTAGCTGTGGAGTTTTGTACTATCGCGGGATTGGTTAAAAGTGGAGCGACCGTATTTTTATCCCCGGCACCTTGTCCGGACTTTCCTTCATTGTTAATATTTTTAGTACCATCTTTACTCTTGTTTTCAGCACTTGAACCAGTTCCCGTACTTTTCTTACTAATGGACTTGGCGTTGGTTTCGATATTGGTAATGGTGGTACTTTCGTCACGAAAGGGCTGCTTTTGTTCAGTAACTTCCTTGTAATTCTGGGGTGTAGCTTTGGGGGATATTGTACTTTGAGTTTGAGTAATCGCGTCTTCAACGGAACGAATAACCGCAGGGTATTCCTTAATAGCCTCAGTCGAGCTGACAATGTGAGGGCGGCTACTGGTACTGAAACTATTGGTAGAACTGTTAATGTTCTGCCTACCGGTCCTAGAGTTCTCTTTCGTCGGTGGGACAGTGAAATTTTGTTTTGTACCGCGAAAAAATTTGGAGCTAGTATCGGTTTTTCTTGGTAATCGATTGCCAGGCAACTGCTCATCACCACCTTCCAATTGAATTTGATATTCCATACTTACTGGTGCTACTTCGTCAATATCTTTCGCTTCGATTAAATCTTCCGCATTCACTTCGCTATTGAGGGGGTTTTCTATCTCGATGTGTTCTTCAAAGCTGGTTGGTACTATTACTTCATCTGGAGCTCCAGTGTCTAGCGCGCTAAGTTCTGCAGGATCGTATACACCTTCGACTGCCTCGATATCTCTGCGATATCGAATACCATTACCGTGGTTATATATTGCGGACTTTCGGGCAACTGCAAGTGAATTTGCATTTGATGGCGCAGTAGTATGACTTTCTTCTTGAATGCAATCCTTGCATTCCTCATTTCCTCGAATCACTCGACACTGACAATCCCGGAGATTGTTATCATCCTGAGATATCATCTCTTGTCGGAGAACATCTTCGAGATCATTTATATGTCGTTTCGCTCTTATGCTATGATATGGAGTTTGTCCTGGCGGCATGAATGGATTTGGATCTACGTAGAATCGACCTTGATTCGTATATCTATTTTGTTCTGCAAAGTATGGATCATTTTTTCCCATCATGGGTACTGGCGGAAAATTCGGTATCATTGGTGGTTGTTGAAAGTACATTTGTTGTTGATTTTGCCGCAGATCTTCAAAATCGTAAGGTCGATTCTGATTAGGGTCAGGGGCATAATAATTAACAAGTTGTTGCACTGCTTTCTCCTTTGCTTGTCGATTTTCTAATTCTGTTAGTGGTCGTTCGGTAACAATTTCATGGTGCACGTAGTCAGCTGAAATATACAACGCATACTTAGCTCGTGTGAATAATTTGCATGTTAAATGAAAAATTTTACTAAGCTTTATATAGTCATGTGTAATATAAAAAAGTTTACAACAGAAAAATATTGTATTTTTTTAATACTTCATTTTTTAAGGTACCTGTAAAAAAGGTTAACGTGATTATGAATAAAAAAAGAAAAAGTAAACACTTGAATTTATTGTTCGCGATAATTTCCAAAAATAGTAAAATAGAAAGGATTAGAAGCGAACAAATTTATTTTGCATATATATTTTTTCGCTTCGATCAATCCTTTCTACTCTATTATTTTTATTAAAAAAGCAAACTAACCAGGCTCCTCAAGGTGTTTCTCATTTTCATCGCCCTTTGCAAGTGATTCAGCTTCCCCAACTTCTCCATAATTCTTCAAATTGTTTTTCGCATTGAAACCCTGGGGCTTTACATTCTCATAAAATTCATTAGGCATGTGGCTGCCTTCGCCCTCCTCTAACCATAAATCCTCGTGTTCATCTTGTATCGGTTGTACTGTTGTCGAAGGTAACAAATTAAAGGAATTTTTCGATCGCTCCTGTTTTGGTTTAGTGTCTACGGCGTCGCTCGTGTAATCGGTGCTCGGGTCCTTTTCCTCGGTGGAACTGCCTCCAGTTTGGAGGTAAACATCCCCTTCTGGGAAGTTTTTTAGCGGCTCGCGATACTGGAAGCCGTAAAAGTTGTTTTCGATACTGTCGCGAGAATCCCTTCTCTGCTCGTCCTTTTCGCGTCTGAGATCTAGCTTTTCGCGCAGACGCTGCCTGCGCTCGCTTAATCGGTCTACGAGACGCTCCCTCCCGTCTTCGCCCTTCGCTCGTTTGCGTAAATAAGGGCCGTCGCGACGCAAGCCTAAAGGGTCAACCCCTATGCTTTTATCGAGATCGCGTCTACGCCGTTGTGTCGTCTGAGCTGTAATTTCATCATACAAGTAAAATTGAGAATTCCATTTTTTCAAATAATAAACAGTAGTGCAGCATGTATTGTACCTTCTCTACGATCTCTTTCCTCGGATAGAAGGCGATAAAGTGCTTTGAGTTGATCCTCGATCTTGGAGGGTATGCTAGTTCTCTTGGACTTTTCGGTATTGAGCACTTCGTCTAGAAGCATATCGTCTCCGCGGTTGAAGCTGTTGGTGGAACTTGGCGGCAAACCGGCAGTAACGTCGTTGGAATTGGTAGCGCCGAGTGTTGGGACCGTGACCTGCATTGGTTGGACCTCGCTATCATCTATCTTTTCTAACCCCTTCATCGCACTCTCCACTTTTGTTATGAGCGTTAGTGCCTCGATTACCTTCTCTGTGTCCATTCCCTAATTTTTTAAAGCAAAATATTTATATATTGAGTTTGAGATTTAAAATTTCAATTGAATTTGTTTTAATGAATAAGCAAGGTGCATTGCCATTATAAAAATAAAAAAGTACGAACAATTCTGACCTTATTTAAGGAATCGGGCTGGTCATCCTTCACGCGCTCCTTAGCCAAGTTTTCGGTGAGCTCGCGGTTCTTTTTCCTGTTCTCGTAGTCAGCCAGGCGCTTTTTATACACCTGGAGCTTCGTGCGTATCACCTCACCCGAGTCGAGTTTCTGGCCGATCGCTAATTTTCTAATGATGCTCTCCTCGGAATTGTTGCCGTCCTCTTCGTCGCTGTTCACAAATACGCCGTGATTTCCGCCACCCTGATACCGAATTTTTCTTTTAATTTGATATTTTATCGCAATGTTGAAAATTTTAAATCATTTGTGAATAACGAGTCTAGTTTTTCATAAAATAATTGAAAAACAAAACATACAGCCAAAGTAAATGAAATAGTGCGTACTTTAAGGTTAACTGCGTGATGATCTCTGCGACGAACGACCCTGTCCATTCTATCGAAGTCATGACGTGCCGCATCGAACCTACGTATCTTTCTCTCGTCCTGCTCGTCCCTTTCATCGTCTCTATGACGAGTATTTCTACGACTTAATTGCCTTTTTTGAAACAGCAGCTGCTGCTGTTTAAGGGATAACTTTCGATCCTCGGACGAGTCGAGATCCACTGTTTCTCGGCTGCTGTCGTCTTCCAGCTCTGTTCCCTCATCGGTTTCGACGTCCTCGAGTCGCTTGCTGATCTTCTTTAGCATATTCTTCTCAGCCATGTCGTCCTCGTGTCCCATGCATGTTTTGATCTGCGCGACGCAATCAAATTTAATAGGATCTAGGCATTTTTATTAGTTTGTTAAAGTTTGAAAAATTCGTACTTTGAGACCAGGTAAGACCCAAAAACCGATTCCTCCTGACGGCAATTTCAGTTTTACACCTTTTTCTGCATTGGCGATAGCTGGTTGAACATCTGGAACTTCTTTTCCATCGATGAGACTCAGCAGCTCGTTGTTCAATAGAACAGTTCTAGGCGAAAGAAAAGTATCATTATCATATGAATATTATAATTATGGTTTCATTTTTTTAAAAGATCTGCTAAGATAAGAATTATTTTTTAATTTTCCCACGCTGCCTTTTTCGATTGCCAAGAAAAAGTCTCGCAGGGAAATTCGTCGTGCAGCAAATGCGCAGACTTACTCGGCGAACATGCGATTGGGCGCGTCGTAGCCCGGCAGCAAAATGTACTTGTGCACCACTTTGAGCTTGAGTCCTTTGAGGCTCGCGGTGACTTTGGTGGGTGTGAGATTGATGCCGAAAACCGTGAGCGAACCCTTCTCGTATCTCGACGAGGACCTCGTGCACTGGCAGTAAAAGTTGACGTGGGTCCGATTGCCGGCCGCGATTCTCGTATCGAGCACCTCGCGGCCTACCAACATCTTGTGCAGCATCGATACCCAATAGTCCTGCAAATTTCTCATCGATTTAGAGACCAGTAAAGCGCGAGCTTTTAGAATATCTTGCGATTTCATTTTAAATCGATCGATTGAATAGCAGAATGTTTAAGACAATGTATTTAGATATTTTAATTAAGTATATCAGTACTGTTAAAGATATTTTTTTAAGCTATAATTCTATCGATGCTAAAATATAATAAAGTTACCGGTGTCGGCCTGAAAAGGTTTGAATTATCGGGTTGCCTCATGAGCACCTGAATGCCAAGCTTCGCCGAATTTCCAAGACGTCTTGCCCACACAAGAGCGCCGAGGAACTGTCCTTTGCAATCTTCCGGCCTCGATTCCGCTATGAATGAAAGGCATTTTTTACATAAAAGCTGAACCCTTGTGATAATTTTCAGTTCTGAGTACTTACCGAGCCAGAGTGGCTTTTTCATGATATATCGTCCGGCGATTCTGTAGAAGCTGTCCTTGTCCATAGCAAGATTATCGTAGTGCATCGAGACACCCTCGGATTCCAGACTTACCGACGCGAAGTCTCTGAATAAGCGATATCGAATTAAATACTTATTTTTATTTTTTATTTTTTTTTATTCTGTACTAATTGCAGTATGTTTATACAACGATTAAATGAGTATTATCAACAATTGTTGAAAAAGATAAAAATTTTGAAATATATTTTATCTGAATATCTAGCACATCCAAATGGATAATTTTATTGCGACTCTCCCCATTCATTTTGAAAGTAAATTTACGAAGTAAAAGTGAGCCGTGCTTAACCCAAATCCAATAATTTGTGCTCTCGGAAACGAGGTGGCTCTCATACAAAAGTGTAAGCTTTCAAGAGATCTATTAAAGCGTTAAATATTCGAAGGCATTAAAGCGAAATTTTTTTTCCATAAAGGAAAAATTGTGATAAAGTTTAATAGTGAAAACTTTTTGTAGATTCTATATTTTGAGTATTATCTATTTTTAATATTATGCGGAATCTTTTCAAATGTAAATCAATGAAAAATATTTTTTGCTACATTTTTAGTATTTGAATAGAAAGACATCTAATACAAACTGTGTAAAAGTTATAAATTTAACGCATTTCTAGGGCTCATTATTATACATTATTTACGGATGTTTGCCTTTATTGCATCGCGCCTACCGAATGAAAATTCGTAATTTCATTTGTATAATGCAGAAGATATTTTAGAACTTTATACCCGAAGCATTTCCACCACTTTAGCTTGAAGTGCCTTACATTCTTTATCCACTCAAGAAAGTGTGATACGCTTTCATTTTTATTATCGCTATAACGTAAAACTGTTAAAGTTCTTCGTGAAACTTTAAAAATAAAAGAGTTGCAAAGTGTCAATATACGCCAAACTTTTAAAATTCAAGTTTCGTCTTAAAAAAACGCGAAAGTACTGCTAAACATTTTACAATTACGTCATGTGGATCTATTATACATGGAAAAAAAAAAGAAGAAAGGAGACAATAAGCATAGACTCACGGATGCCATGTGACAGCGGATAGGGAACCGCTGGCGACGCTGAAATATTCCTGTAGGTACTGCTGCTGCTGCCTAGTCTTGTAGGTGACGACGTCCGGGCCGGCGATGAGGCTGCCCTCGGCGTATCGGGGAAACGCATCTAGCATGCCTCGTAGCCGTTGCACGTCGCGGCCCAAATCGCTACCGCTCACGTCGCATCGCGTCTGGCACTCTGCGAATGCGACAGTCTTTGGTAACGCGTGTCGATGATTGTCGGGAACAATCGATTTGTAAGGAGATCGAGGTGAAAAAGTTTTATTTATAGGGAAATATCGAGCGAATGGTTTAGAAAAAATATTATTGTGATGTATAAAAAATTATCGAAATAAACCTTATGATTTCTGCATTGGCGCATGTAAATTGATAGTATTATATCAAATACTCCAGGGATACGGGAAATTTTATCCGCGAGAAGGAGAACTTTATAAACTTTGTTTGCTGTGAAAAGTACAGTGTAAGCGATATTTTACAAGAAGAGTTAGTTTGCGAAAATAAAGGAGAACTGAAGTATTTCATATACTAAAGTTTCAAAATAACTTTATGTAACTGTACTGATGTATATAAATAGATTGTCCGATTTGTTATCATAATTGAAAATACTTGTTTTATTTCAGATTTAAAATGCCGAATTGAACGCGATTAATTATAGTGTCATTAAAACAGAAAGCAACTCGCTAGGGACAGTAATCAAATTATACGAAACGACATTCTCATTGAAGGCCGATGTCAACTGAATTATTTTTAATCACATTTCACCTTTCGTTTGAATTCATAATTACTTAGAAGCAATTATCAAAAGGCAAAACGTGCGATAACGTCGATATCACCAAACGCCGCGAAGATAGAAAAAGCAATAAAAGTTATGCTGTAAAATGGTAAATCCACGCGACCCGTACATAAAGTTGGCATTCAGTTAAGCCCAACGTGTCGTAAGCATGCGATTTTCCCATATGCAGAAACGGTCTTCCATACCGTAAAATACCACGCGTGTACAGCTGTTCAAAATTCGTGAACCAGCAGCGCCTTTGTCCTTACCAACAATCTGTACATTCGCGGGTGTTAAATAAGCCCATATCGATTGACAGGGCAGTTATTATACGGCAGAGGGCAGTGAGTGTCGAGCCGCGGCCATTAATCCTCCCCCTTCCCCCCTCCCAGCGATATCTAATCGCGCGACCTATAGCCGATTTATCGCTGCGGCTGCAGCAGCAGCGAGAGAATACGCGAGAGCGGGACGCGCGCCACCGGAAAGCGAGCGGGATTTTCCTTGTTTACGGCCCTCGGAGCTTGAGCGACTCTCGAAGCTGTTTCACGCGCCAACGCTCGGTCGATGCCCGCCTATGCCCCGGTCATACGTGGAAAATCTGGCGTTTTATGGCCCTCCCTCCGCGGAGAGTCGAGGATGCTTCGAGGGATCAAATTTATTATGGACCCGAGCGCGGAAAGTCTCGTTTCGTCTCTGCGTTTGATTGCCTCGGATTGATTTCGAGTCCCCGATTGTTGGCGATTCTGTATATTAATACATTTGGTCGGGAAAAATCGAATTAGCGGCAGGATCGCTGTGTCATTTCTCTTTTATCGAGTTGGGAGATTTTTTCCGCGGCGTAAACAACGCACTCGCATAAATAATGCATTTCTATGTAAATGATATAGAGTATGATCGCGAGGTGACACGTATACCGACCATAGCCGAGCTGCCAGCTCGTGTTGTAGCCCATGTGATCACTGAAAGAGATGAGATCGAGAGCATTTCTGGGATCCCAGGACGAGTAGCGGGCGTTGCTGCTGCTGTCGGACTGTTGCGGAGCGATGCAGGCGATTATGTCCAGGCCCGATTTACCTGCCCATTGGTGTACCTGGATCCAGTGGTTTTCTGCAAGCAACATATCTTCATAGTTCATACGCTCGAACTCTATCTCTCTGGATCTACCGGAACAGTTTCACTCGAGAAATGGTAAGTTGTAGTAATTATTTGTTTGCAATATATCGCTTGATCGAGCGATACTTTTGAAATGCGTCAAATTCAATTTCATTCAATAGCACTTTGTACGACAATAAAAACATTAATATATACGAGTAATAAAAGTAATCCAGCACAGCGACGTTCGTGCAGCGCCATCAAAATTATTTTAGTGCACAGCTTACCTTCCGCTACTGCTCTATTTTCGCATACAGCGCAAGCAACTCGAGAGCGTATCGAAAACGTTACCCGCGCGACAATACAATGCCGAGGTGCAGACCGAAACAAAATCCACGCCAAGGATACAGGCAAGCGACTAGTGCTCCCATACACGGGAAGTAAAACGGAGCCCGTAAATCCGATCGAGAGGAGGATCGAGATTGCCGATCGCAGAATGTTCGCCGATTCCACCCATAAAACCGGGGGCGCGTCGATTTCTCCGAGTTCGCTATATAGATCGATCCTTTCGATCCATCCTCTCTGCCTCCCCGCCCTTTTATCAAACTCCCGCAGCGATGCAGTAGAGCTGAAAAAGTCTCTTTAGGTCACGCGTATAATAAGTGTCGGCCGAGACGTGCAGCGGTCGTGATTTAACGGCCACTCGTAAACATCGGCCCAGGCCTGCAGCCTATACCGTCTGTAGCTTTTTCCTCCCTCGTTCTCCCGACGTTACGGCCATATCTATACGCGCTCTTTCATTTCTCTGTATCGCTACTTGCCTCCTCGGCTTTACGCGCAAACTTTTCGGATTTTTCGAGGAACAAAACAATGTTTCGGTGCTGCCTTTATCGGACAAGCGGTACCGAATAACACGCGGCACGGTAAGAACGGTTTTTCCAAACAAGAGTGATGCCCTCCTCGGCAGGCGGAGCTTTGTGTATATATACGAGAGACGGGCACCGGACTTTGCCAGCGTACGCCGCAGCTGCGCGCGACTATTACCATCCGATATTGTTTACGGGCGTTTTGTGACTATAATCTTCGCTCTATACGGGCGTCGAGTATAAGCGATATGTGCAGCCAGAAATCAAACTGGCCGTGCGGAAGTTTGTTATGCTCGTCTCTCTCTCTCTCTCTCTCTCTCTCTCTCCCGCCATGCATTGCGGAATGGCTTTATACGCGTTGACGTTTTCGGCTGTACTTACGATAGGATTGGGATCTCTAGGGAAAGGCGTAAATCGACTGATTTATGCACTTGCCTCGGGGCTATAGACCCATAAAGTAAAGTACGTTTTCTTTGATACGATTTGATGGATGATTTCTATCACTGGAACCATTGTTATTGGCCTTTTCAAGAAAACATTTTATTAATAAAAAGAAAAAAGAATAGCGAAACAAGGATACATTATAGAACGATAGTAATATTACTATATCTTTTATTAAGTAATAAGTACTTCTGTACTACGTTTTTTTTTAACTCGAAGCATGAAAAATAAGATGTTCGATAAAAATGATAAATACACTCGAAGTTACGTTATATTACAATTTTTTGGCTTTCATGCGACTCCATTTAACATCTATGAGATTCTCACGTTTAAGTACGGAATTTCGCATGGACTTACCTGTAAACGTGTATCCGGGGTCTGGGTGTGCTTCTTGAGGATACAAGTTGCGCTCGAATACGTACGAATTGCTTCGAGGACCACCGATGCGTACATAAGCTGGGGAAAGAGCCTTAGCCATGCTCGTCGCCCTTTCTGCATCGCTATTAGCAACAATATTAGGGATCGTGACCAACACCATTTACATGCGAATTCATTAACTTGGTCGTATTCGAAAAAGAATAGTTGGATTTTAATGTAATGGAAAAATTATATGGATGTCAAACAAATTTGTTTTTTTTCTTTCCAACAAATTGAAATGTAGCACTGTATGTATTGTTTATGTTCAGCAATGAATATTAATAATTTTTTTTTATCGAAATAGTGCATGAAATTATTAAAAATCGCGTCTTGCATTATTTAATTTAATCAATGGCTTTTAGTTGGACCGAATTACTTTATTGAGAACTTAAGTTTATAACAAAGTAATTAATTTATACATTTCTTGGTGTGTTAAGTTTAGTTAAAAATAAACTGTAATCCGATGAGCAGAGAAGATTCGAAATTTTCTTTAGATACGGCTCGCGCAGCCAATTAATTTTGCAATTACAACGCTCCAATTTCCGATTCCGTACAACAATGCAAATTCCCCTTTGACACAGCCGGGCCGTAATTCCCTGTCGCGCAATATTACTCACCTCGATAAATCGCTATTGAACAGGACAACGGGATCGAGTGTTACGCTCAAAAATCTGTCGCTGACAAGGGCAACTGGCTTCTTGACGTTGACGCTCAGCACCATGTCCTCGGCCGTCGCGGCCCCAACGAGCAAACAAAACGCCGCCGCCAGGGCGGAATTTCTCCTGTCGCGCCTCATTTCTCGTCCTCTTCGTATCGACGTGGCAAAATAATACAACTAACGCTTACAACTTTAAGGTATAAAAAAAGAGGTAAAAAAAACGGAACTATAGTCACATAGTAAAAAAGAAGGAGGTATAAAAAACGGAGGGTACGAGCGAGATAAAAGCGCTCGGTACGACGTCCGTTCGTGTACTGGACGGAAGTTGAACTGGCGACGGTGGTGCGGCCCAGTGGCAAGGTGCGATCGCCGAAATCCAGCTTGGCGATTTCGAAACTGACATTCCACTTAGTTGCATAATGACCCCGCGAATGGTATCTGGGTCGAGCGACGATCGCTCGATCGCGCATTATTTTGCACGCGCTGCGAAAAACAAAGGCCCGTGTATGTGTGGCTGAGCTCGCGGCATCTGCGTGTGCGCATCGTCTAGAACTTTTGAAGCGATTAATTGGAACGAGTTTGAGGCTGAACATTCGAGTAACGTAAAGAATTTATTTATTTTCGAATATGTTCCGTCAGGACTGAGTATACGTGAGTTTAAGACTTAATATATTCTCGTTGTTGTTTTAATTTGAAGCCGTGATAGAAACGAAAATTTCAATGTCTCGTTAGCGTTACATAGAAAGTAATTTCCTTGATATATGAGTAAATATTGTTGAGCATAATTAAAATCGAATATCTAAGCGTAAAACAAAGTGAAGCGAATACATTCGAGCTTAACTCGATAAAAAATACTTTAATAAATTTAATTATGTTATAAAATGAAAATAATTGATTTTAAATCAAATAAATTGTAAGCTTACTTTTTACTGACAGACTTTTTAAATATTATTTTACTTCAATTTACAATGAATAAAGCATTTAATTATTTTAATAGTGGTAAATTCGTGTAAAAATAAGTATTTTGTGAATAGAACATACGCAAAAATTCGAGTAAGTTTTATTTCGCTTCAATAATGTGCATAAAAATACTAACTTAAATAGATTATATTTACCTATACTTAATCATTATAAAATATGACCAGATCACTTTGGCATTAAAAAATTACCTTTTTTTTATAAGCTGAATACACACTTACAGTAAGATCACAGAAACACGTAAAAATAAAATGACGTCAAGGATGAAAAATGATAAACACGTACACCTTAATTTTTTTTGGTAACATGATTGATTTTTATTACTTTTTTTCAGTGGTTAGAACTAAATAACATAAACGCATTTTTGTTAATTCACTTTTGTTTATTATTAGTAATATTATTATTTTTTTATTATTAATCATTAGTAATATTACTATAGATATAGTAATAAGAGCTATAACGGTGAGGCGCGCCCCCGAATCGAGATTTCACATGTTTGTTTGTTTTTTTATTTTTGGTTTGTTCTCCATCTCTTTTCTTGTGTTGGATTTGTTGTCTTATTTTGTTTTTTTTTCTTTTTGTTTCGCTGCCTTGGCTTCGTTACTTTGCGAGTTCAAAAGAAGGAAAATCTATTTGGTTCCCTCGCGCAACGCAGAGCGAATGCGAGAAATGAGAAGTGACAATGGATTCGATACAATATTTGTCCGAGAACTGAAAGCTTTTCTGTTAGATACTCTGCATTCTCTTCTCTTATGTCGTACGCAGATCGTAAGGAACTTAAACTTCACTTTGCTACCGACTGAGAAATCTTACGAGGCGCATTTACTTTATTTGTTGTTAAATACTACTTGACAGTTGAAATTGATGTATTTCTTTTTTAATACTGATCGGATAAGAACAGGAAATTCTTTACTTCTCTATACCTATTATTGGTTTCGTAAGATCGTTCAGTCAGCTGCAAGGCTAATGGTGACAAGCTTACAAGCTACTTTAATCTAACGAACGTAAAAAAAGATAAAGGGTAGCAAAACAAAACGGGTACAAGTAAATTATTATACGAAAGTGAAAAAATGCGATGCCAAAGTCGAAGAATGTTAGCCGAGGGGCGTGTGTCAGCTATGTTGCAACGTTAAAACGGCGGCGCTCTAAAAGCAGGGCAACACTAGAAAATAAAAGTCCTTGAGTGTCAACCCCCACTGTGTAAGTTTTTTTTTTGTTTTTCCCTCATTTGTCCTTCCTCTGCTTAAATCTGGATTTCTTTTTATCTGATTTTCTCGCGCTTGGGCAAAGTCAGAGCGCGTGTCCACGCAAATAATGTACACAGGAAGCGTAAGTTTGAGTTTGGGTGTCGGGAATACATAGTTTTGGGATGATTTTTCTTTCTCCTCGTTTCATTTTTCTTCTTTTTCTTCTTCTCTCTCTCTCTCTATCTTTACGCGCTCTGACTTTTCCACGAGCGCGTTTGGTTGTCGTCAATTTGGTGTGTGTGAATCGCTTAACTTCTAGATATACTTCATTTTTGTTTTCTTTATAGGTATCAATATATATATAATATATATATATAATATTTATATATATCTAACAACAATATATAATATTATCATCATCGTTAGCATCATCGTCACTTTTTTCCCTTAAGTTTTACATAATATAAGGTTCAACAACAAATTCGTTCGCTTACTCCTATCTCTCTCTCTCTCTCACTCTTTTTTTCTCTTTCTCACGTTCTCTCGTTCGTTCTTTCTTCTGCAGTACTGATTGTTCCTTAACCTGTATATGCACGATTATAATTGTCACTTATTCTTTTAAACTTTTTCACTCTTCTTGCCCTTTATACACGTGGTGTTTCATTTTTTCCGTTACATTTTGCTTTTTTTTTTATTTTTGACTCTACTTATTTCACACGCAAATCTATACGGATCAACTCTCATCAACTACAAGCTTCTACTGATCTCTTTTTCACTTTTTTTTTCTCTCTTATTTATCATTAAAAAAAAAGTCGATAACCTTACCGACTGCGATGAATCACGATCAAACGTATCTTCTAATTACTTTTTCATATTGAGTTCACGCGGCTGCACATTGCTCATAGACAGTGATTGATCCAACGTTAAAACAGTGTAAATAAGAGAACCTATACACTTTCTGGAATGACGCAAGTTCAGTCGGTAACGAATCGCCATTTTTGGGATTAGGGAAAAAGGATATTGGGGGAGTGTTTTTTTTTTTTTTTATTATATCTGAGGATTGGGTGCCGTTGCTCTTCGGTCCTTCATCCGCCTTAATCCTGAGCAAGTTTCGTGCGATTTTCGGACTTACACGTTACTTAATGCGCGATCGCGTTCCGTTTCACCTCAAGTTTTGTTCAACGCCTCGCGATGTCCGAGGTGCATTTTAATCTATTATATTTTGTTTAACATCATCTCATTTAAACGCGAGAAAATAATTCGAAAGACAATCGTATATATTTGCTTATTGTGATTTTTCCGTCTTTGTAAACGTTCTTGCTTCTCATTTTGGTGTCAGCGTTCGTTCGTATCTAGTATGCCTTAAATTTTACGCGCGTGTGTGTGTATTCTTCATCATCCTTTGTGCTTTGTCTCATGGAAAATGTTGAAGGTGGTCTCTAGTACTTTGTTTTTTGTTTCTTTTAAACTTTACTTTTGCTTGGATAAGAAGGCTCTTGTCGTTTTTTTCTTTTTTTTTTTTTTAATTAATAGGCATCAACAATATTGCTTCTTGGTTAACGTGTTTTCGAGAAAAACGATTACGGCAACCGTGTCAATACTTTGTAAATTCACAGCAAGGCTTTTCTTAAAAAAATTGCCTGATCGTCAGAAAATTTCAATTTTTATTGCACTGAAAACCATTTGAAGTTATTTAATTTAATTTGGAAAAGAATAACATTGATTCTATAGCTAACAGATTATTAGAAGCAAAGAGTGGGGCAAGTCTTTTTTTTTTTTTGAAGAAGATGAAAGAGTAACTCTCGTGATGATAGTTTATTGGATGGAAAGAAGCTTTTTGATTGTTACGCAGTAAGAAAACCAAGGCCTGTTGCGATAATCGTCGCTCTAAAAGTCGCACAAGTCCGCTTGAGCTTTGAAGTGTGTCCGTTTATTCCTTAGAATTTTATGTTACTTTGTTTTCGAAAATTTCTGAATATCCAAAACAGTGGCAGTCAAAAAAGCAGAATGATTAAGAATCTCAGCTGAACAGCGTTTAGTGATTTTCCTTCTTTCAAAAATTTCCATTTCCTGCGTATTGTTGTACAATCGTCAAATGTTTTTCTTTTTTTTTTACCTTTTATGTCGCTCCCAGACACTCCGCTTTCTCATACACAGAAATAACTAAAATTAAAGTTTTATTTCTACTGTTCTTCGACCGAAATTTCAAGACTTATGCACTGCTAGTCCATTCAAAGTAATTCAATGGCAGAAAAAGTACTTTTTTGCACTTTATTGAGTGCGTCAAACGAGTGAGAAATGAATTAACCTTTTACAGGCTGACGCTTCTCAAAATTCTCTTGTATAAATGAAAAAATGTTGTATAAAATCGATTTGGTGTAGAAAAATTACTGCACGTATATAAATATGTAGATTAATAATATAAGTTTATGTGTCAGATGTAATAGCAGTTTTATCATGCACAAATTTGCAATTATCGTATGTATATATACTTAGGAAAGTTTGTCCCATTATATTTACAGTGATAGAATCTCTCTCTTTTTTTGTTATGAATAGGTCGTTTTTTCTATGTGTATACCACAGCCTTTAAATAACGACTTTATTTGTTCTATCACTTGTCAATAAAACTAGTTTAGTAAAGTTGTAAAACAATTATAAAAATTACATAGGTGTGTCCAAAAAAATCCTCCTGTAAAAGGTTAAAGACTATCAGAATCCGAACCAAAAACCGAGCGATTTCAATGAAGGCATTATTTTCTGCAGTCGTCAACGTAAACAACATTTTTCGAGAAGCTCAAAATTTCGCAAGAACAGCAGTGCGGAGCACCTAATTTAATAAACGTGATTTCGTCACGCCTCGCACTTAATCGCTAACTTTATTTCGTACCGCACTATATAAGTGTTCTCGTTTATTATTAGTTTTTCTTTTAATATATATTCTATGTATATATATTTGCCTTTATTTATAATTATAAGAACGCAATCGCCGCATCGTCGCTCAAGTCGTTAATCATCGTAATGGTAGCGTTTTTTTCTTTCATTTTCTTTATTTAAGAATCGTTTATTACTTTTATAATGCGTTGTGTCGTTGTCTCGGAATAGTCATTTTGTGGTTCTTGAGATTTAAATTGTTTTTTTTTGTTTTTTTTTTTTTGTTAACTTCCCTAAATTTGTATCGGACAAAAACGTGCTTTGTGCTACATAATTGTGGAAATTGCGCGAGTTTCCTTTTCATCGACCATTCAAATTAGATCGGAATAACCAGAAAGTGTAAATCTAATCTGCTTTGAATTGAAAATCTACAATTTCACGTTCGAGCGGATTTTCAGATCGAATTGTAGACGCGCGTGCACAATTTCACAATATCGCACGCAGCGACGAGTTTTTCGCCGGCGACAAATTTTCGAGTATTTTCTGCTTTCCTTTTCACATACGCCCGACAGCTGCGAGAAGAAAAAAAGTCTTCCATTCACACTCGGTTCCCATTTGATTTTCGCTCTTTCGATCACACACTGAAAAAGTTTCTCCTATAACTCGTGCTCTCCTTTTCTCTCTCTTTTTCTCTCTCTCATCATTCATCTCAAAGCCTCTTTATTCTCGAACGCGCGCGCGTCTATTAAACATCATCCATTGTTATTAGTTTTTTCCCTAGGAGCTCATTCTAATTATGCAGTGCTTAAAAAAAAAAAGAAGAAAACAACTCGATTATAGCATCGGAAAATGAACGATACCATTGTTCGGCGCATTTATAGAAACGTTCACACAGAGTTGACTCGTTGGATTCTTTTAATATCGCAAAGCGAATTAAGTATTTGTTGATCATTGCAATTTATGAAACTCGGATATTTACATCACAGAAACATCAGCGAATGCAAATTTAATGCCATCCTTCTATGCCAGGGCTATTAAGGAGTTGGTATTTTTAGAACGTTGGGTCATTACAATTTTGAACGTTGATGCGATTAAAAATTTAATAGTCAATTAATCTATAGCATAATGATTAATTTGATAATTTGATAATATTATATTAATTTTATTTTTTCGTTTACAAATTTTAAATATAACAATGGTATATTCACTAAAAGGAAAAAGTCAATTCTTATGTAAATGATTAATTCAATTATTAACAATTATTAACGATCCAACAGTTTTTCTCTTGAAGCAGCAAACACTTTTTTCAAAAGCTTCTACTTCTACATTATTTTTACTGAGGTTATATCAGCCGTATATTTTTAATTATTAATCTACGTTCGTTACAAGATTCATTAAATACACTGTTATACATCCTAAAAGTATACTGCCGTTGGCCAAATTAAAACTTTATTCATCAAGTCCAGCTAAACACTATGCGTTAATTCATCTTCAACACTAACTTGTATTTGGGACTTTTGTCAAAAATCTCACGGGAAAACATAAGTTTCCGTCAAAGTGAAAGGTAAATTATGTGTTGAAAGCTAACGGCAGATTTGTTACTGATTCTTTATCGGTTATTTAAGTTTCTCGCAATTAATAGGTAGACTACGTAATGCGCGAAACACGAATAGTTCAAGCTCACGCTCTAAAACGCATTAGCTCGTCTTCAATTTTTTGTTATTTTTGTTTTTATAAGCGCTTTGTATCACGTGCCACATGTGTAGGGTGGCGAGGGTCGCGTCATTATAATTCTTATCTTTTGTTTGTTTGTGTTTATTTTTTTTTTACTTTGTCAACTCGCACTTCGCAAACGCGAAACGAACGAAAAGACTTTTGTTTTACAATTTTTTTTTTCGCGTTTGCATCTGCTCTTGCGCACTGTATAATATATATGGTTTATAAGCGTATAGTCGCGGTTTCAGTCGAAAACAATAAGAGATTTTCGAGGGAGTTTATGTATTATTTTTTCTTTTTTGGGTTGTTGCGCGAAGGAACATCACGTACTTTTAAGAGTTTGAAAGACGTGGTAAATTCCGCTCGCCCAAATGTAGATCTTTTTTGTTTGTCCAAGCGAATTCTTCACCGAGTCTTTCGATTCGATTTGAGGAATCGAATTTTCGTGATCGCGTCAAGCAAATGTACTGGAAAGTGGAATTTCCAAAATTAACAATGATCAGATTATAGTTAGACTTTCCACTTTCTTCGGTGCATTCATTCTCATTCGATTAAAGGATAATTAAGAATTTCGAAATAAGCAAGTTGAAGTTAGGACGTGGATGGGGTTAAAACGATTCCAACTTAATTGTAATTTCCTCGTAATGTGCACGATTTCCCTTGTTTGTATTTTTCTTCTGCTCCGCATTATCAATTTTCTAGCGTCTGTTTCATTTCAAAGTGTATTAGGGTGAAATAGTTAAGTTGCCTATAAGAATGTCGAGTCAGTTACGCACAATTAAGTATATATTGAGAAACAACAACAAGAACAACAACAACGACACACACACACACACAGACGACACTGATCAGCGTAGTGAACAACAACAGTGGCGAAATCGCATTTTTTTTTGTTTCATTACAGCGTGTAATGCTCGTTTTTTTGGCTTTGTTTTGCTTGCGTTTTTGTTTTTGTAGCTGTTAGCACACACCACAGATGCGCACGGCCCCATCTATGTACAACGCAAAAGAGATATATTTATTTGAAAAAGAACATGAGAAATGGAAAAGAATATATATATAGGAGAAAAAACCAGTGATAGTGAACAAAAACGCTGTGAACCAAAAAGAACAATAGAGTCAAAAAATAATGAAAAGAAACAGAGAAACAGGACATGCATTGAATATATTTGTATACATAATAGACGCGTCAACGATTGTTTTTTTTTTCTTCTTTCTTTACTTGATTCCATTTTTATTATTTACAACATCGATAAATCATGTATATTTATAGATACAGACGAATGTCACTGCTACGAGTTTTGTTCTCGCTAGAAAGTTGCGAGGAAATAGAGAAGAGACCTCGCGGATCGAAATCCAGATGAATTTAGCTTTATTTTCTCAAACTGTGTTCAAACTTTATATTTCTGTCTTTAGCACAAAGGGAGGCAAGGAAACCGAGTCACGAGTCTATAGACGGGGATCGAAGCATAAAAGTGTATTTATCGCGCTTTTGGGTCTCGTTCGAATTTTGGAAAAGGTGCACGCACACGCGAGGAGAAGAGTTTGGGTGCAGGTGGATTCATCTGGATTCGTTCTTCGACATCGAGCGTACAATTAAATAGCTAAGTCCACACGATTCAGCTATAAGAGAAATATAGTTTACATGCATGTAGAAACATCGAAGGCGCGAGTAAAGAGAGATCGGAAGTATTTTTTTTTTTTCATTAATTCTTTTTTTTTCTGCGTATACACAAGACATTCAAAGAGAGTTTTGGTTTGCATTCGTTTTCCTTTGTGTTCGTCTAGTCTTTCTTTTTTATTTCGGTTTACTCTTAGTCAATGAGGATTTTGCGTTTTGTTTTCCTTTTTTTGCTCTGCATTAAAACTTGTGTATTGTTTGTAGGTTGTGTATATGTGTGTGTGTGTGTGTGTGTTTGTAGGTGTGGGTTTTGTGTTCAAGTGTCGTAGAGAAGTTTGATAAGGGGAAAAACGAGGATGGGGGGACGAGAGTCTAGTGTGTTTTCTTTTTTTGCTTCGTGTCAACTATAGCGTGTCGATTATACGTTTGTTCTCTTTTCTTTGGTATTTCACTATTATTTATTATATTATATATAAGTTTTGTATTTTCATCTCTTTCTTTATATGCCTTTTTTACTGAACTCTGCTCGATTCTTCCTTGAATATTTCATTTTTTTTGTTCTGTTAATAAGTATAATTGAATGTTAATCGTTAATAGGCGTTTCTGTTAACTGTTTTTTCTCTAAATGACGAATATACTTGTTAATGCGATTCATGGGATATAGATTTCTCTTCTTTCATCTTCTTTGTCTCGTACAACGGTCCGTTCTATAAGTAAATTTACAATCTCGGCATATTTCTTTTATTTTATTTTATTTATTTTCTTTTAATAATAAATATAATAGGAGTAATTGACTTCAAGTATATTGTTTGTATTTTTTTCTGTTTGCTGAATATATATAGTTTCTCTCGTACTTAACTCTTTTTTTTTGTTCTTTTCGTTTTCCGGCAGAATATCATATTTTTTTTGGACAGCGGAGATCGAGGCGGTAAATCGACGCTCCTAAAATGATTATTTGGCGCGGGCGCGGGGCAGTAAATGAATGGCGGCAATTACGCGCAGGTGGGGGGAGAGATGGGACTATAATAATCGGTATACAGAGAAATCCGAGCCGATTTGTGTCGGATGATCGAACGTAATTACCCTGCGTTTGATAATCAAACGGGCCGTCTGCTAATTAACATTTTCCGACTGATTCTCGATGCAAATTGCCGTTGACTGCTGCAGTCGGCTGCCAACCTAGATCAAATGGAGCCGAAATCAAAACGAAATAATTAATGCAACCGTTAGAAATTTAGACGGTTGCGTTTGTTTGAAATTTTTTCGTTCACGTGCCAACGAACGGTTCCTCCAAATTTCGAGTTCCGACAATAAAAAATGCGAATTAGTATAGTTAGAATAATCGAAGGCTTAGAATTTCATTCCAACCTCGAATAAAGCTGCGTCGTTAGGAGCGTCAATTTCCGGTTCGAGCAAAGATGTGTATGTATA